>OZ026626.1:83480116-83519116 GCA_964020975.1 Hermodice carunculata
GCTGTCTATCGTTATGGTGGGAGTTGGAGATGGGCCTTGGGATATGATGCACGAATTTGACGACCAGTTACCAGCAAGACGCTTTGACAATTTTCAATTTGTTGATTTCAACAAGATTATGGCCCACGGACGGAGAAATATGGGCCCGACATTTGCTTTACATGCCCTAATGGAGATACCTGACCAATATAAGGCCATACGGAATTTGGGACTCCTGGATATGCCTGAGGCCAACGCGCCACCGGCACCAGGCTTTGAGGCGCCACCTCCGTATACAGAGGCGAGTGCGCCACCGCCGCCAGGCTTTGACCCGCCGCCTGCATATTCCACATTGACATGAAAAAGTCGCGTGACTTTCTTTGCATTTTGATATTTCTACTAACCGCAGGAATATGCTAAGAGTGGATTCTGTGCAGCTGAAACAACATTCCGTGAGAATAAATGTACGAGTGTTCCAAGAATGATAATGCGCGATTTCCTATTCGGCAAGACCTTCAAGTGTCCGGAAGATTTTGAACACAGAAGAGATGGCTGCCCCACCGAATCCCACGGATTTTAGTGATGGAGTACCACTTACCAGATACCAAATGACTGCAACCTCGCGTTTGAGCAAAACTCGACGGCCCAGTTGGCAGAGCAGTGGCGGTACGGACAAGCTTGAGTGCAAATGGGCCTATGTGAGCTAGTCAAGAGACACACACACACACTTAATGCCTAGTCTCACATGAATTTATGCAGAATCCGTGAATGTATTTTCACTGGGCACATTAGACGACTCTATACATGTTACGTGCTCATGCCCAGCTTCAATATGGATGCCTAACGAATAAACATACTGGTGTGCTCACGGGCAATATATATATATATATATATATATATATATATATATATATATATATATATATATATATATATATATATATATATATATATATATATATATATATATATATATTATATATATATATATATATATATATATATATTATGTTTCAAAAAAATGAACGACGGTCTAAATATGTGTACTAATGTGACCAAGAAGAGACTGGTTAAAGAATATGCATACCGTATGTCTGGATCAACAGACAAGCGCACGTGATCAAATGTTCATGTATCATGCACATGTACTGCTGTGACCAGGAAGACATAAAGCAATATTAATGTACATACGCACAGCGCTATCTAAAATGTGGGCTGTGTAACAACATGGGCAAACATGTCTTGATTGTGCCTAAATATGGATTTTTTCCAATGCTTGCCATGTAAATAATTTTTACATATATATATATATACATAAATAAACATATATATATATATATATATATATATATATATATATATACATATATATATTGATGTGGCTGAATTGGCGAAACAAAAATAATAAGGTACATATCAATTTTGACAGCTGCGGTGGCATCAAGGAAGCTATTGAAGCCTCCTGGCTAGACAAGTGAATGGACTCAAGTGCCCGTGTAATGCGCAGAAAAAAATTATATATACATATATATATATACGTGTGTGTGTGTGTGTGTGTGTGTGTGTGTGTGTGTGTGTGTGTGTGTGTGTGTGTGTATACCAATTCACTGCCTTCGGCCTAACATCGAATGTTGGACCATGCAAGTGCCATGTGTGCAATGACCAATGTATATCCAATGTAAACCAATTAAGTTGCATATGCATCAGCACCTAAAAACTTTTTGAGATTGGCCTCTCATATATATATATACATATATATATATATATATGTGTGTGTGTGTGTGTGTGTGTGTGTGTGTATGACGCAACAGAGGACTATAGCAGTTAACTATTAAGGTATATGATGTTGGTGAATATATACACGTCCCAGTGCAATATTTGCAAAATGTTCAGTGGGAAGACTTCCTGGTGAATCTTGGGTATAATTCAACATCACAAAAGGCCAGAATCACGATATTGAATGTTTAAAAATACACCACAATTCAGAAACTTGTCGCCATGTTATTTTAATTCTTATCTACTTTCTATTTTTTAATATGAAAGAACAGTACTTTTCTAACGAGAAAATAATCACTAAAACTTGTACCTCAGCTGAGTGCTTAAAAGGTACGATAAATGCCAGATTTAACGTGCACCGCTTCATTTCAACAGGCCCGGGTGAAAATTTTCGTCTGCGTAAATTTTCATGGCAAGAAGGGTGAGGGCTTGGCGTTTTGCACAATATACAACATATGGTCTTGTAATAGACTCTGCAGTTAACTGGACACGCTAAATACTCAAATCAAGTATTCGCATAGGTGTACGCCATGCATATGTCATATATACCGAACAGCGCGGGTATGCACAACGGGGAAACTGGAGAAAGGTGCCCAAGATTTGGCCCGATAAATAAATAATTAAATAAATAAATAAATATATATATATATATATATATATATATATATATATATATATATATATATATATAACATATATATATATATAACATTATATATATATATATATATATATATATATATATATATATATATCATATATATATATATATATATATATATAATGTTTGGGTCGATTTTAGTACCAAAACAGGCTTATACAAATACAGTATCATAGGCCTAAAAGCTGCAGTGCCGCAATATGTCGTATCGGTACTTTTCCGGTGGTATCGGCACTCTGGCGGTGGTATCGGTACCCTTCCGGTTTCACCGGTAATTGTGTTGATGAGGAGTAAACCTTTTTCCAAATGTCGTTCTTATTTTTGCTTTGTGTATGAAAATGTACAAATCGACCCAAACATGAGATTAAAATTTTATAGCATGCTTTCTAGACGATATGAAGTAATCAACTCGCACTGGATACCATATAGCAGAACTCTTTCGCTTCGCTCACTCGTTCTCCTATATGGCATCCAGTGTTCGTTTATAGGATATACTTCATATCGTCAACAAAGCATGCTATAATCTATAATATATCAATCAAAAAGCAGGCCTACGCACGATAAAGATGTTTTGTATGTATTTTCCATGTGAATAAAGTAGGCTTATGTTCGATAAAGATGGTGTCTCCAAGTTTTTATTGTGTCCTTGTTTGCATGTATTTGGTCAATCTATCGTGGACTGCAGTTTATGCCCACATTTTGGGGTAAAGAGAATGAAGTGTAACAGAAATGACTGTAACATTAGAGAAGCTATTAACTTCGAGAGAAAGAAATCTATGTAATGTGCCTTTAAAAAAACAAATTGAAATATATACCCCATCCACCTCTCGCTTCTGATCAGATTTTAGTTGGAACAAATGGATTTTTTTTTTTTAAATTTTGGTCACATTTAGTATAAAAAAAAACTAAATCCAGGCAAAAAACATGAAAACTAACATTTCCTGGCTAATGACTTCGTAAATCGGGCTGTACATACCCTAGTGTTGTTACGTTATTGGGCTAACATAGAAATGGAGTAAAAAAAACATACCCCGTGACTGGAAAGAGATGTACATGCGGTCGAGTGATGACTTGAAGCAGACTTAAAGGCCCTTTTACAAAACCCCTTTCTCCCGCGGGAGAATGACCTTGGCCTGGGACAGGGACACACAGGTGCACTAAACCAGCCCTTCATCAAAGTGCTAAATAAACTACTTGCCTCATCTCGTGACATTAATTTGAATTAATTTTATTTCAACCATAGTACGGTACGGATGACCGTGAAACGTAATCGTAGAAATAAACTTAGTGCTGCAACTTTGCTATGAGTAATACAAGACATGCGTATTTATACTGAACCCCAATGAAAAGTATCCACATGCCAATTTTGAAGTATTTTATTGTTTATACTTGAAACATTTCATACCTAGACGTGCTTAGAACTTAACAAAGCATTCACTTTTCTGGCGTAAAAATAATGTCACGCTCTACCGACATTAACGTCACTTACAGGCAAAAAATGTCATTAACTGCCCTAATTGAAAGTCACACAAATTTTTCTGTTCAATATGGGATGTGGCCACCTCGAGCATCAACACATGCTATACATCTGCGGCGCATACTGCTGACCAGGGTTTGAATTCTGTGTTGGGGAACATTATTCCATTCTTCATGCAGAGCTTGGATCAGATGGTTTCGGGTAGTAGGCCTAGGTGTCCTCCGTTGAATACCTTGGCCTAACTGATCCCACAAATGTTCAATAGGGCTCAGATCGGGTGAGAACGCTGGCCATTCCATGACATTGATGTTGTTCTCATTGAGAAAGTTCATTGTTAATCTTGCAGAGTGTGCACGTGCATTGTCCTGCTGAAAGATCGCCAGATCTTGATGCTGCTCCATAAATGGGACCATGTGCGGCTCCAGCACCTCATCAATGTACCGCCTAGCATTGAGGATCCCTTGAATGACCACTAGGGGTGTCCGGTAGCGGTTGCTGATGCCTGCCCACACCATGACAGAGGGTCCACCCCATTGATCTGCCTGACGGACACAGGCATCTGCATATCTCTCCCCAGTCCGGCGCCACACACGTTCTCTGCCATCTGCTCTGCTGACACAAAAACGGGACTCGTCAGTAAAAAGGACGGTATTCCACTGCTGGCGAGTCCACCTGGAGTCAGTGAGCGGTTTATCCCTAATTGGACTATGTAGGTCAAACCCCGCCTCGTTCTGGTTTCAGTTGAGGTTGTTGTTTCCTTTGTGGCGTGTGGATAGTATGGCGTCTCATAGCTGCTCACACATGGTTACTTTCAACTGCCAGAATTCACTGTCCAGGTTCTCCCTATCATTTCCCAGTTGTGTGTATAATGTTGCCAAAGAACAGTTCTGTCAAATGAACAAATTGTCTGGATAAGAATTCCAGTGTAATTAGACATGTGGGGGATCTACCAAGACAGACTCAGTCTGGGAGGGGCCTTCCCATGCCTTTGAATTAGGTTACAGGCGGGTCCATTGCTCTTACACCAAATTTGTCACCTCTGATTGACAGGTCATTTCCTTAGCTTTCTGCAGATATGTATATGTATAGGGGTTAGATCACAAGCAAACGTACAGGATTGGCTGCAAGTGGGGCATGTCAGATCACCCGGCCAACCTTGATTGATGAATGACAAGCGTCACCAGGACCCCAGTCACTTAGAGACTGTTTATTGATACAGATTAGAGCTATCTGGTGTCACTTGGGTGTAAATTGGTTCATTTCAAGTGAAAACATATGTTTCCTGGTGGAATTTTGGTACTACAGAGGAGCCGCTGATGACAAGGGAGAGGTCACTTACTAATTAAGTTACTGCCGGGTCCACTGCACAAAGACACATATTTTCCTATTCTTGTCCTTCTGGATGTCTTGTCAAAACAAACCATGTCAAACTTTGAGCCCTAATTTGTGCCATTAAGCCAGAAACAAAGATTTTGTTTGCATCACTGTCTGTGATCAACAACCATCAACAGAGGCCATATAGGTCACGTGACCACCATAGCACCTGCTCATTGGTTGCTGGCCAACTCCTGTCGTCTGCTGTAGGTACAAGCATGATGAGAAAGTGTTTGAAGTACCATAAAGTTTGTGTTGTGGTAATTTCTTAATTCTGACAGGAAATATCAAATGAATGTATGCAGTAACCTTCAGAACAGTCCATGCTTACAGCTTTTGAGGGAATATATGTAAAATTCAGGATTAAAAAGTCAGATTTTCTTTAATTTGGTGTGGTGAATATATTACAAAATTCTTGCCATTCATTCAAGATTATGTCTTAATTTCTGAATTTACAATGAAACTCAATTGCTTCATCATTCATAATATTGCTGAAAACAAATAAACAAACTAACTAACCTGTACCTCCCTTCAATAAAATGAATATGACAATGCTGACAGTGACTGTTCCTTGTCATTTTGTGGAAATTTCATGAGACACATCCACCTCTGTACATCATTTTGAATCTTACACTTTTGTCAAAGTCAAGATGCGCGTGAGATGGGTAATTTTTGTGCCTTTATTTGTAACATTTGTTTACATACATTATATGACAACGCTTTTATGGACAAGGCAGATAGACAATGATATTAACACTGACCTTATTCAGGTATGTGTAGCTGCTATCCTGGGAATGCAGGCTACAACTCCCAACTCTAAAAGTGGTGTATCTGATCAACATTGGCAAACAAACTTTGTAACTTTTAAGAAAAGTACATGTTAATTCATGACAACGTATTGCAATCCCATGCGTTAGGGCAATAGCCTGTGTGCTATGTGTGAGTGCAGTGTCCACTCTAGCAGATGCCACTGCCAGCACCCCGTGTCATGTTGCACAAGTGAAAGCGAGGCCAGCCTTATCTTGAGCTGGGGTATCAATTACAAATATCCCACATAAACTGCTCACTGAGTGTGCTCTACACCACTGCAGTCGTCTTTCTCTTCTGGGTTGGGTCAGCAGGTTACCCCTGTAAGGTCTTCTGGCTGTTAGGCCACTGCTCCTCAGTCGCCTCTCCACAGTAGAACTACTGACAGGACGGTGATTCACCCCTTGAGTCTCACGGGCTGTTTGGGCTGCTGTACGGAAACGGTCTCGCAGGTGCATCAGCCGGATGTGACGGTCTTGGCCAGGTGTTGTCACTCTTTCTCGGCCAGGCCTAGGCCGATCATCTACGGATCCAGTTTCTTGTTGCCGTTCAATTAGTCGTTGGATGGTGCGCCGAGTACACCCCATTCTTTGTGCGATTTGAGTGATTGGGACTCCACCCTCTGCAAGCCCCAAAGCATGGTGTCTTTGACCTTGGCTCAGACGCGGCATGATCGCCTCAACACACCTGAGACCACTGGCTTTTTTCTTGGCTGAACATCCCTTTTTAAAGCCACTGAAAACATCAGGTCATTTTAGCCATCCAATAGGAGTGGTGGTCAGAAGCCATATTCGGTGCACAAAAGTCACATGCATTATGTAACAACCCAGCAAAAGTTAAAAAGTTGTCCTGAATGACCCTGATGTAGGCTCCAAACCATGCATATATGCACACACAGTACTTAGTAACTTACAAAATTAATGTGTTAATATTTTTATGTGGATACTTTTCATTGGGGTTCAGTATATTTACCGCCAAAAAGCTCGGGACTCATGTCATCGCCGGATGTCAGGGTCTGAACTGGGGACACCTGCGATAGCTTTTGCGAGGAATCACTAAAGCCTCCATTGGCTGCATCCCCACTTGGGGCAGGATTAGCTGACACAGACTCAAGAATTTAAGATGCTTTAGTGTACATTTTTGCCCCAAATTCATAAATTTTTATGCTTCTTTATCACATTCTCTGTGTGAAGTAGTGTAAACATAATTATTGACGTAAAACCACCCAGTTTTGTACGGATCGTAGTGACAGTGATCATTCATTGATGATAAGAAGGAGCATGGGCTTTACCCAGGAGAACATATATTCTTGACTTTTTTTACCCACACTCAGGGCCCGATGTTGTTCCCAACTGCTCAATTAAGGCAATTAAAGCATAAAAAGCCATTTTTGGGGGGTTTTTTTGTTTTTTGTTTTTTTTGTTTTGTTTTTGTTTGTTTGTTTGTTGGTTTTTTTTTTTTGTTTTTTGTTTTTTTTTAAATATGAATACATTTTTCTGGGTTTTCAAGCATTGTGGTCGTAAAGCCTAAGGGTTTTTTTTAATGTTTTATGGTGCCGATAAGCTGTAAAGCTTTAAGGAAACCCCTGGAGTATAATATGTATGTGTCCCTTGAATCACATGTGCAAAGTATATAATTATGCAAGTTACATGAAATACTTAGATGCATCCAGTATCCATGGACCAAATGTTCTCATGCTCTCCAAATTGAAACTTGCATGAAAAAAATGAATTTCCACTTTTGTTGTTGTTGTTGCTGTTATTTCTACTAGTTTAGTTTATGGCCAATAGTCTTCTTTCCGTCCACAAATGAAGCAGTGACCTCAGTACTTACTCAATATTCAAAGCCTCTTCTGATAACCATTAAGAGGCTTGACGGCCCGTTCTCTGTATAAATTAACCCGGGCACCGCGATGCTACATTTTCGCGTGCCGAAGAGCCTCGTTCCCGTCGCCTAGCCTATATTTTGCATACTTAAGAATAAACTTTAGATTTGAATAAATAAAGGACATGAATTAAATAGACAAAAACATTTTCAGCAAAATTTCAGCTGGTATTTTTATTTTGATAATAAAAGTTGAGGTACAGGTTCGCGTTTTATAGAGCTTATCCGGAAACGATTGGATGTCTAAAAGAAAAAGCGGGAGCTACATCACACAAGCCTCCCTCCGAAACGGAAGACTTAATTAAGATAAAAAAAAAAAAAATGAATGCCGCCTATGAGACAAATAAAGGCTAATGCTTCAGGGCATGGTTTTTGTCGGGGTCCAGTTTTCATCCAGTCGTCAATTGTAAATATTTTTGTTGTTACCCTGGACAAGCTCTGTGTTTTAGCCTAGGCAATAGAAAAATACAGCTGGCGATGCATTGAACGAAAAACGTCTAAAACAAACACGTCTTTTTAGTAATATTGCACATTGAGGTATTAGGCTTATCATTATCCCCTCCCCCCCCCCCCCGCCCGACCTCAGGCCACAGAGTTTATACTATCCTTCGTGCCCGTCCGTCTGTAAACTTGTATCCATTAAAATTGAAGTTTCCATGCATGGTAGTATTGTATCAAACACTGATATAATGAACAAGATACCATGTTTGCATTTGAGGATAGGCCTAGGCCTTAGCAGCCGCAAGCGGCTTGAGTCGTGGCTTTTGCCACCACTTAAGTTGAGGATGATTTCGTTCCGACCGCAAGTTTACACTGCTCATTATAATTTATTGATGATACCGTGTGTTATCGGTAGGCCTTTTTGTAATATACGCTTGTTATAATTAGGTTTAGTCTTTCTGTGATTGACCAAAGGCCCCATGAGAAACGCGCTGGCCTACAATTTTTCAATAGGCCTATAGGTTCAGCCATGATTAGAAAGTCAATTACCCACTACGAGCTACGAGGAGTGCGCTTCTTTCCCGTTAGAGGGATCAGTCACAATGCGCTGCCAAGTACTAGGGCCTACCTAGGCTAGGGTGGACAGGTCTGTGACAAGGCAGTGCATTAAAAGGGTAGCAGGCGATTCCACTGTCGCTATGGAGCCTTGTGGTAGGCCTAATGGTCAGGGAACACAGGGTCTCATAGCCTATTAAATTTAAAACGACCTGGTGGACGAGATAGACAAAAAGGATGCCAAAAGAACGAGGCAGTCAATAGCGTGGTCTGTCACTGTAACTTGTAAGGTTGTTCAAACAGGTCATTTATTTGAATGTCTCAATAGCGTGGTCTGTCAGATTTTTCAGGGAGGCCGATCATCGGTACTTGAATATCTTACGTCCACAGATACTTTGATTCTGTTTGAAGCATTTTTTTATTGGACAGCTGAATAGTCAAGCATAGTAAATCTACTAAAACTAGGCCTATGTAGCTTTGTATGTCTAATTTTAAGCTGCGGATAAGAATCTCTCTCAACTTATAAGATTTATAAGAAGCAGTTAAATGTAAAGCCTACAATAGTTTATTAGGGATAGGTGTTGACTCATTTCCATACCAGTCCCTGATTTTTCCGTATATTTACCTAGATTTAAGACAATTGCACATTTAAATTCTTCATGAAAAGAGCTTTCATTCAAGTACTAACATGCCTATAGTCTTAAGTCAGTGGTTCTGACCAATGCCTGTCACCGTCCATAGTATGGAATGAATTAAGTTGACGAATCCTGGCCCTGCCTACTCCACTCCAGCTATACCGGCATATATATATATATATATATATATATATATATATATATATATATATATATATATATATATATATATATATATATATATATATATATATATATATATATATATATAAGCCTACATCTAACGTTGGTAGGCCTATCATTATATAAGTTCTGTACAGCTGCTTCAAATCCTGGATTTGAAAATTCCATTTGGAAATTGTTACTATAAGAATACACAGCCCTAGCCCTGGTGATCGAAAGCATATTATTAAACTTGATGGACATGGACTGCCCAACCTCGTCGTCTGTTCACTTACTGTCTGTCACATTCATCTATCAACCGGACCTCAGAGATCGTTGCAGTTAGGCTTAGCGTAGACGCTAAAAGTATTAAACGATTGTAACATTAAAAGTAAATAACTTACGCGGCACGGCTCGGATTCGTAGCTCCTCGGAAGACTGATTATATCTGACTTTTAAAAATTTACTCAGATTCAACGTAAAGCGTGATTTTCTTTAGTTATAGTTCAACGGTTGTCGTCACGTGTATGATAGCCTCACGGTAGGGCGCGGCACGCTGATGCTGTCTGCATGTCGCACCATGTTAAAACGATTGCAACATTTCCTAATACATGTGTAGATGAGGAGTATTTTGTTGCCGACAAACGTAATTAAACTCGTTGTGTTTACACTTGTGAGAAAGAGCATAACATCTACTTTCAACCAACATAACTCATTTTAGTATTAAGGTTTCCGTTCTCAACCTACCCCACCCTGAAAAAAGGGTAAAATATGCCTTGCGGCGGCCGCGGGGACAACTTTCTCGAGCGCGGCACACAAAAACATGCTATTTTCCACGGAGTTTCGCATCGCACAGACTGGATCATTTGTCATCATTGACATGCCATTACAAAGCTAGCAACGTGAAGATTCTAAATCCGTTTGATCCTTTTTTTTCCCGTGAATTTCGAATCTTAAATCAATTTTAATTAAAACTTAATACTTTTCGCAAAAATTGTTAACTGTGTCAGCAAACTTAGGATCAAACGGATTTTTAAAGCTCAGAATCCCAGCTTTCTAGCGGTAAAAACCGCTTTTTACGAAAATAAAAAACGCCGATGCGAAGAAGCTCTGTAGAGACCATGTCCGTATAAATAGCGGCGACGCGTCAGTGAGGCTGTCCATCATGGCGTCGACAGGTGAGGTGAGTACGCTTTTCGTCACTGGGATTTGTCATCGATTGTTTTGCATCGTCCACGATCAAAAACAACCCATTTGTTCAATAAAAACTTGAAAATGAAGGTCCCTATAATGGTTTTAGAGTAGTTTTGCGTCAGGTAAGTATAAAATACAGGCTGGAAATTAAGTTGATGTGGGACTGGAAAAAAGCGTCTGCTACAAGCCTAACGGAAAAAAGCCAAGCCATATTTTCATAGAGCTGCAAAATAATGGATTCTGTTCGAAGCAGAAAAATAGTATCCCAGAATGTTTCCAGTATTTATTTAGATTAGTTAAGTATGATGTTTGATCACCGATGGCTTTAAATTAGCTAAGATGATGACGGATTATAATCCCAACTCGCTTCGCTGTTCATGCCGGCTGTAGCAGGTGAGCGATAATTCAGGACACATATGAGCAATAATTAATAGCATAGCGCTGAAAGTGAAACAGCAGGTGATGTTTTCTTTCTCATATGCAGTGACATTCAGACCAAATAAAGTCTGTTTGAGGCTAAAGTAAGAATAACACGTCCATGAATGTTCCTTAGGCATAAACATTATCAACTGGTCCTCTGAATTCAGTGTTGATGTATATTATAGGCCTATTTTGAATCTTAATAAAGTAAAATTATGCATCTCTTCTGCTGTTAGTGTAGATTGTAGAAACTTCAAAATTGTTTTATGTGATTATGGGTAGGCAGAGCTAAGGAGTAGTGACAGTGCTTTTTTCCAGGCTCCTGCTTGGTTCTTATTCTGAAGCTTTTTTTCATAAAAAAATCAGTTAACTTGCTTACTTTTCAGCTCGAGTGTATTGGTATTCGAATGGAGCATGATGAAAATGAAATGAGAAATTTCAATCAACACTGGAGCAATAGAAACAAATGATTCAATTATAATCATGTAACATGAAATTGAAAAGCTTGAGATCTGAAACAATATTTCTAAATGCAAAATTATGCATTGCTTGCCAATAACAAAATTTAGAGTTGATATCACAGACATAGTTAACTCCTTTACCCCTGCCCCAAAGATAAAAAGAAGATTCATTTTTATACATTGAAGAAACTTGAATGTAACGACATGTAAAAATTTAGATCTTTTAAAAAAATCTTAATCAGAATTCTTTTATCAACTTGTATTTTGATGTCTTGTATGCCTGTGGTTCATTTAGTTTGTTTGACATTTAAATCTTTTTAAAATGTTTTAATTTGAAACTAAAACAATGGAATTAGTCTTTATTTCTCTAATCAAACTCCCTTCCACCTTTATGCAAAGAAACATTGGAAGTAGCAAGCAGAGTCAGTTGCAGGTAGGCCTACATAAAATAGTGAAGTAGTTTTAGTTTTTATCACACTGTATTTGGTTTGCCATTTCATATGCAGACACATTCAAAGTAGCAGATTTAAGCAGTTACATTAACAAGTAGGCCTAGATGTATCATTAAGTTCTGTTGTCTTTTTTTTTTATCAAAATCTATTCCCTGTCCAGAAACCATTATTTAAAGTAGCAGAACTGATTAATGTCAGAATTGCTAACATAAAATTGAATTTAATGGATTTTCATCCTGTTCCATTCCAATTGTCAAACACAGAATATTTAATGAAGCAGCATAAATCAATTAAAAGTAGACCCACATAGATCAAAACTTCCATGATTAGTTTTGTATGTTTTTTAATCAAACTGCTCTCATCTGTCATGTAGAGAAACAGAGAAACTAGCAGGATAAATCACCAAGAAGTAGGCCTACATTATGAAGTTAAAAAACAATGCCCATGAAACTCAATTTTTAAATCTTATTTTCAGCTGAATCATATAACCAAAGAGGAACCCATCCCTTGAACCCTAGGTAAGCAGTTTTGATTATGAACAGTTATAGATAGTGTTTGCCAGAATAGTTCAGCTGGATGGATATCTGGTAGAACTTCTTCATAAAATCTAATTTTGGTGATGGCACAATGTTTCTTGTTTGTCACTGTAGAGTATCCAGTTTCACAGAACATGAGAATATGTTTGCATGAGGTAGATGTGATGCATTTGTCAGCAACCATGTACAAAAACCTGTTTTCATGACTGAACATGTATGTATTTCGATGCATGTTTCAAAGTGCATGATTTCTTATTATAGGCCTATGGATGCCGACTTTTATATTTAACAGGGCTCTTGTTTGACTTTTCAAAAACCTTGCAGTTTAGTGAAATTTGTGCATTGCTCCTAAAAATAATTTTACCAATTCTGTGACTTCAGCTTATTGAATTATCAAATTTATATTAGTTGACACAGTTATGCCCACTGTAATTACTGGCAAACTGCTGACATGTTGATTCTCATTGTTGAGAACTCATGTTTTCATTGTGTTTGGTTTTACTGGCTTGTATTTGGGAAGATGTAAGGTATAATTGTCATTAACTCTGGTTCACCTGTGTGTGATGTTTCCAGAGGGATGACCTTTATGCGCCAAGAGACCACCCATTGCACTTTGGGTATCTGAGTCTGTACACTTTGGTATCGACTTGACCATGATACATTTCATTGTAAACCAGTAAGAAAATCACATGCAACATGGCTGTTTTGTGTGTGTGTGGTATACTGTGCACTGTAAGATGTGAAGTTGTTTGTATGCATGTGTTATATTTTTGTGGAACGCTGTACACTGTAAAATATGCAAAATTTATCTTCATGCATGGGGAAAAGATGATACATCTATTTTTCTTTCCAAATCACACCAAAAAGGTAATTATTTTCAAAACATAACATGGTCTCACATTAGCATGTTGATGTTTGTTGACAGACACTCTTGATTCATTTGCAAATTAGTGACACATTTTGCATATTTTCAACTTTCTGGTGTGTTGTATCTTGTTCATGGACTTGTCATACATGTATGCCCAGTTTCGTACCTACACATAGAAACAAGTATTATTCTTCAAGAAATCTTCATGGACAAACATGTTTTCAGGAAAGTAAAATGGTTGAACATGTAACATGCAAATAAAAGTATTGGTATAGTTGGGTAAGTTAATAATGTTGAAAGGCTTATTGCTAAAGATACATTTTCACTTATTTAAAAATTTCCTAGGATTACATATGTAAAAAAAAAAAGAAGAAAAAACAAAACATTTCAAACATAAGCTCATGTCATTCTTGTGAATAGGCTTATGTGTAGGCCTGATATGAACAGAATAATGCATGTCCTGAAATACTGTGTGTATCCAAAAATGAAAATATATAGAGCCATGGGACTCTTTTTTTTTGGGGGGGGGGGGGGGGTCTTATGGATCTTAATGATGTGTGTATGTGGGGTGATGGTGATGTAAATTCTTGGATCTTAAATAACAGTCATGGTTAACATGAACATTTGGCCTTTCTTTTAATGTTTTCTTGATCTTTCTCTGATTTAATATTTCATACAAGTTTTTGTTCTCATGTTCAATAGTAGAAGAAAATTTCAGTCCCTTTACATAGTAGATTGGTAATGAGATACCTTCACCATACAGGGAAAATTTCACTTTGCTGCCACAATTCAGATGGATTTTTCTCAATATTAGATACAGTGGTGCATTATGAAACAAAGATTTGCTGACTAGATTTCATACAACCAGAAATTGTCATGTACATCACATGATGCTAACACTTTGTATTAAAGGAATTTATTGTGTCATATGGCATGACAACTTTATATTTTGTTCTGAATTGTGGTCATAGGGCATTCAGGTTTTCTTGCCCAAATACAGCATTTTCGAATTGCCTCGATCAATTTTGATCATATCTGATGCATCAATATTATCAGAAATAATAGATTATATATTAGAATTTCACTTCAGTGTCACATATTCATTAGTGATTTTGCAACAAAGGTGAATTTGTTGTATTTGCTGGGCTGTATAGGCAGTCAATTTTTAAGTAAGGTGGGCAAGGGGAAACATCCATGTGGTTGCTTATCACATAGCTTTTTAGATTTAATATATGAAATGAATCTTTCTGGTGCTATGATAGACATGTATTGTGAAGAAAACATTGCATCTATGATGTAGGGAAAGGTACTGATCACAGTCCTAGGGATGAATAGCTTACTTTCAAATGGCCCACTATTTCAATTGATCAGGAGGGTCCTTGTATAAAATGTATGTGTTTTATCATTGTATGTTGCAGTTGGCAAGCCACAGACCAGACGGCAATGAAGATGTGCCCCTGTTGGATCCTGTTTGTGAAGAAGCTGGCATGTCTGTGGAATCATGGATGAAATGTATCCAGGGACTATCACTGTAGATTCCATTCTCCCCTTTGCATCCTGATATTTACCAAGGATGCATGTGGAAGTAGCAGCACTTCAAGGGGTTTGGCACATCAATCATGAGAAAAAAAATTAGGAAATCAGCTTGGATCTCCAAAGATTCACAACTGATGGTCAGGCGAAAAAAGCCCATGACACCTGCTATGAAGACAATGTCAGTCCAATCCTGTATCGATTTTCAAAGTCTGTAATTTTGCTTGAAATAAACTTAACAAATGTATGAATATGAATATATTGTTAACTGTCAGAGTTTAAAACATATTTGAAATTTCAAGGTTCAACTTTGAAAACTTTTCAAGATATAGATCCTTTAGATAGGACCAAAATAGGCATTTTCAGTGATGTCGGCTACAAAAATGGCAAAGTCCAGTGTCTGGAAACATAATTTTACACCCTTGAAATTTCAGAATAATGTTCAAATATCTTAATTATCCATGGTACTCTCATTAGGTGCACTGTTTTATGTATAAAAATCAGGAACAGGTGCCATGATGTAATGTGCATCTTATGATTATGGGCATAAAAGGCGATTTTCCATTTAAATGGCAAAAGCCCCTTTTTGGGTCGGGACGCCGGTCGCATCCCGGGTCCGAGGGTTATAGTGACTTATTATTTAGTAAATTATAGTATTTGATGGATTTTATAGTGTTTTGCACTGAAATGATGCTTACTAGATTTATTTTCCTGCATTGTGTATTATATTATGGCGATTTCTGTCCCTGTGTATTGTTTTGAAAAACACATGGCTAAAATAGTGAATTTGCCCTATTTTGACCACTTCCATGGCAACCAACCCCCGTCTTCACTTTCATAGTGTGCAATTTTGCTTAAAATGAACCCTGAAAGTGTATAATTTTGAATTTGAAAGTAACTTTTACATTTTCAAAGATATCTGAAATTTCAAGGTTGAAGATCTCAAACTTTTCAAGGTCTGGGTCTGTCAAAATGGAAGAAAATTGGCATTTTCGAGTGTGCCGCTTGAAAAATTGGCTAAGTCCAGTGTCTGGAAGTGGGAGTTTGCACCCTTGAAATTTTAAAATAATGTTCAAATATCTTCATTATCAATGATATTCTCATTAAATGCACAGCTTCATGCTTAAAAAGTATTAAAAGGTGACACGATACAATAAATATCTGAATTTTGTGAACATTTAACATCTGTTTCCATTTTAATGGGAAAAGGCCTTTTTTGAGTCGCGACGCCGGCCCTATCTCTGGGAGACACATAAATTGCTATATCTCGAGAAAGACTTCATCAATTTTAATAATTTTGGTATTGTTGGAATGCTCTCTGAGAGTGCTTTCACATAAGATTTAAAAAAATAAGTTATTTGCAACTTCAAAATTTGGTGCCTCTCACTACTCACGGCGTGTCGGTCTATCACGCAGGAATGACTGAAGAAAAATGTTCGGTGTGCGCTACCACGGTATCAGTATCACAATTATGCGTAGCCCTACTTTAACGGCAACAATTGCAGTTTTCCGCACGTACCTGTTTGGTACTTTCTTAGGAGGCTATACCTGACTATAGCATATGCTTGGCCAACTTCAGTACTTGTATTTGAAATTGTCATGTCTCACGTTTTCGTTCTTTATTTGAAACTGGGGCGGAGCCTGCAAAACAACAACGAAAACTTAAACATTCATGATTGAGAGAGCCACGATCATGAGTAACTCCACCACGCCTCCAGACTAGTGATCAGCCAAAGTAAGATTTTTTTTCTGCCATGTTTGAGGGTGAATTATCATTTTCTACAGTGCAATTCAAAAGTAGTGACTCACTCTTGATCACATGGCCTAAGCATTGTTACAAGTAAATTGTGTAACGCCCGCATCAGTGACGTGATGCACTGACATCTAGAGAATATCAAATGTGCGCAAGCGATGTTTGATTATACGTCATTGCGTGACGTGGCATAACCGCGCGGAAAGTAAACAAACAGGGCACACCAGATAGGCGTTAAAAGGAGGCCAAGGGCATTTTTTGTTTGTTTGTTTTTTTGTTTTTGTTTTTGTTTTTTGTTTTTGTTTTTTGTGCGATGAATACCCGATTAAACATAGAATAAACAAAATTTTACATTCTCTATTTATGTCTGGGTGCCAAACCAGACATTTTGTTTTTCCAAGAATTATTTTTTCTTTCCTTCTTTCCTTTTTTCTCTCTATCTTTCTTTCTTTCTTTCTTTCTTCTTTACGACCAGATTTGTCCGGAGTTTTTCTCGGACCCTACTATTCCGAAAACCGCCAAACTTGCCATGGTGAATGACCTACCCATGAAATTAGGCACCTGACTTGGAATAGTCAGGATGATCAAAATTATGCAAATGAGGGGCAATTAAAATTTTAAAAGCTGCATATCTTCTAAACTATTGGAGATAGACACAAAATTCTAACTTACACATATAGGTTTCAGACAACTGGCAAATCCAATAGCATACAAACAAAACTTGGGGAATTTAAATGTACGCTAAATTCACCAAATTTCTGCCCAATCCACATACAAGCATTGAACTGTTGCTGTATGACCTATTGCTTGACCTCCATGGAGCCAGACAACCATTTTGCATTTATAATTAATTAGCTTGAACTTGTCTTACAGGCAGCTTTCTATCCATGCGTGCTAGATGTATGCCTCGGAAGGTTTGGGCTTTGTAGCAAATTGGGGGGGGGGGGGGACTCCAAACATCTGTGTAATGAGGTTCTCAATAAAATACAGAGTATCACTTTCTGTACATGCAGGAACAAATTGACTCCATGCTGCCATATGTACCAGGCAGGCAATAGTTTCCACTAGCGCAGAACAGACCTGTCAATGCACCATGACCGAAATTGGTGTCCTCGCTGGCCTGTTTTTGCCTGAGGCAATGTCAGTCTGCTGTCAAATCAGTCCCAAGGGATCAAAGGGACTGGACTTCTAGGCAGAACAAGCTTGAGTGTACCCTATGTTAGAAATAGACTACATACAGAGCTGAGCCAGCGACCAAGGAGGGTAGAATTTGTGTCATCTCAGTGGACACATTCATGTCTTTGTTTTCTTGTAACCAATGAGATGAAGCCTGTTGTTCATAGCCAATAGGATGTATTCATATCTAAATGCGGTCCTACTCTAACACCTATTGAGCAAAAGAGGGAGCCACCTGCATCAGGGCAGATCCATGTATTTAGCATGATCAAAAGTACTTTCTCAACAAAATGAACAACGCATACATACAATAATCTTAAGAAAATGTATTAATATATATTTATAACATAAAGGATGCCTAAAATAATTAGAAATGGGCTCTCTTTTGGTGGAAAAGGTGTTATTTATGGATGTTTAAGTAGTATATAATACAAATCTGCCCTGATCATGGTGGAAGCATCAGTCTGCTGCCCCGGCAACACAGGAAGTGAGCAGGATCACAGTTAAATATGAATGTCTCCTATACTGAGACAGTATAGTTTTGTCTTGGTTCACAGGTACATGTTTATTTCGTTTCTTGAAAGCTGCTGTTAAAATTTATTTATGTAATAAAGGAAAAAAGACAGTTTTGTATTGCATGTATACACATCCCTCTAAATTAAAATATGTGTACACTGTACATGCACATATACTCATCAATACTGCCCAGAAGGGTTGACCCTCTCAGAAGTGGGCACTTTTCTCTGGTCACGAGGGTGCTCACTGTAGAGAAGTTTCATTGTACAGTGGTACTTGCAATTTAAAACCACCCCTAATGAATGAATGCCAGACAAAAAGTGGTCACATAGGACAGGTGGTCTTTCATCTCAAATAAATTAACAAAGAAATAAAAGGCCAATTTCTTTCTTTCTTTATGACCAAGTTGGTCCAGAGTTTTTTTTTTTTTCAGACACTATTTTTCCAAAAACCACCAAACTTGCCATGGTGACTGACATAACCAGTGAAATTGTGCATCTCATTTGGAACAGTCACGATGTGTAAAATTATGCAATTTTTTAGAGGCAACAAAAGTTTTAAAAGCGCCATCCAAACTATTGCGCATGGACTCAAAATTTCAATGTGCATATATACCTTTGTGACACTTGCCACTAAAATGGACAGTATAGTTGTAGAATTCCAAATTATGATAATAAGGGGCATTGAAAAATCTAAAAGTTTAATATCTCCAAAACTATTGTACATAGAGATGCCATTCCAACTTCAATTTGTAGGTTTGTGGCAAAGCCGCATCCAATGAATCATGAATCAAAGTTGTAGGATTTTAATTTATGCAAATTAGGCGAATATGCAAAATGTAAATCTTTAATAGCTTCAAAACTATTATAGAGGTGCCATTCCTACTTCAATTTATGGGCTTGTGGCATAGCCCCATCCAATGAACAATAAACCAAAGTTCTTCTAGGCTTATAATTCATGTAAATTAGACAAATACACAAAATTTAAATGTTGAACAGCTTCAAAACTATTATAGATAGTAGTTTCATTCAAACATCACTTTATAAGTTTGGGACATGGCCACATCCCTTGAACCAAGAACCAAAGCTGAGCATTTTAATTTATAAAAATTAGGCTAATACACAAAATTTAGACTATGTTAAACAATGGCAAAGTGTATCATTTCAAACTGTTCTCATTTTGAAGGCACCCAGACAGATTTGCTGTGAAGCAAATCTTATCTAGTTGCAGCTGTCATACATGGCGCACTTTGAGTTCTGACGCCGAAAGGTTGTTGTCCATTTCTGAGTACAGCTTTTTCCCGATATCCGTGAGTCAATACTTGATATTTTGCAAAGAACATTTGCATCTATATCTTTGTAAACTGCTGTAGTGGTAATTGCCACAATAGACAAACTTATAAAAAGGGCGATCAGGTCCAATTTAGGGTTTTGATGCGATGGAAATTATAGTGTCGGATTTTGACACTAGAGGTCAGTCATATTGAAAAACGTTGGGTTCAAGTATGGTTTTAGGGGTTGCCCGTAAATTTACACGTTGGGGGGGGGGGGGGGGAGGGACTTATTTCCATCGGGCTGTCCCAATTGGGTACTAATCTGTAGACCTGATTTACCCCGCATATACATCTAACTTTAGGGGCTTCTTTCCAGGATGTCACAGTCACTTTTTGAATATGGAATAAAGGCTTATTTTACTTTGGGATACCGAATAGTGTGCCTATTTTACCTGTTATGGAATTGAGGGAAAGTTGTTGAAGAATGTTTAATTATTTTCACCAGACAATGTGTATATCGAAAGAAAATACAAACAAAAACAAACAAAACAAAAAAAACAAAAAAAAAACACAATTTTACAAAAAAAAAAGGTCGGAGACCGCACATGCCTTGCCACAATTTTCTATAAATTAGTCTTAACTGAAATGGTTAATATAAACATGAAGCACAATGATGACAAAGCTTCGCCATCTGATTGAAAGGTTTAATACTAATGGGAACTCTCAACAGAAACGGGCAGTTTTAAACGCAAAGGCATTTGTGGCGGGAAGAACCTAAAATGCTACGTATATCTATCATAGTTTAGAAGATATTTGACTTTTAAATTTTGAAATTACCTTGATGAGCATCATTTTAAATGTTATAACTTTGGTGTACTCTTCTGTGGATGCGTCTCCCACAAACCTACGAATGGAAGTTGGAAATGCTATCTCTCTCTGTAATACTTTGAGATATTGAACATTTGAATTCTTAATTGCCCCAGATAAACTTAAATTTAAAGACTGTGACTTGTGTCATAATTTTATAAGATGGATCTGCATAACAAAGTAAAGGTAGAATTTGGAAGGACATTTCTATTTTTTCATAAACATTCAACATTTAAATGTTTATATATGGCCCTAATTAGCATACATTAAAAACTATAGCTTGAGCCATTAACCCCTTAGGCAAGCCTGTACCACAAATTTTTGGATAAAAATTGAAGACACTCAAATTTTATTTTTAATGACGCAAATAAGCATAAATGTATAGCGCGTGTGACTTGGGTCATTTATCAATTTAATGCGCTATTCTTACAAACATAGGGCTATAGGGATCAGACGTTTGTATTTATCTATTATTCTTTTGAATATAGGAGATATTGAAAATTTCATTTGCATATCTTGGAATATTTCAATCATTTGAAAGTAACATGGAGGTGAACTGCATTTGTACACAACCGAGGCTCAGGACCAAGCAAATCAACCTGTCGCCTGATATAACTGACCGGCAGACTAATGAAAGGCACGGGGCAATTGGCCGCGCAATGCTCCAGAGAATTTCATTTTCCTCAGCACGACCTAGACATATTTAATATCCCTAACAGCAGCTCCTAAATGTAACCATAACATGAATTTGCATCAATTAATTTCACACATTGAACAAATGTGATCATTTTTTTTTTAAGTTATCCCAATTTGGGGTCCCTTTTGAACTTGTTGAAGTGGTGTATTGCGTACATTTATTGTTTCGTTAAGACCTGATTTAGTTCTGTGATGAAGCATATAATTTCCTGTGCCATTCATTTCTCGGCAGATGTCATATGTTATTTTTTACGTTTTATGTACAACGTATGTCCTGTTAGATTTTGTTGCTATTTACGTTTTATGTACAACGCATGTCTTGTTAGTTTTGCAAATATATCTCTGTGTGTATTGCATGTCTGGAGAACCCCTCGATTCGTTTAATGTAAGTTGTAATAATAGGGCAATCCAGGTGGAGTAAATATGTTTAAAACAAAAATTTCGGAAGGTCAATAACGTTTATTACTATCGGATAGCGTACACCTTGTACTGAAGAGTAACAACATTTTTTTACTTACAATAATGTATCACTTTGAACACCATCTCAATGCTAATTGCAAACTCCCAGGTGTCACCTGCCTATTGGTGGGATTATCAACACCTCATTGTTGCGTTATTGATAGAAAATAGAGGCAGAGATTACTGAATCCACAGTGCATGCCACTTTAGCTTTCAACACACGCTTTGACGTCCAAACATCTACGGTGCAACTAATACAAAGAGTACTACAAAGATAGCATTTATCTACAAGTGCAGTTTTCAACAATACAGGAAGATAAGCAAGCATTTCACTCTTATAATGCCGTGCCAGATTATTTACCCAGCCCAGATTTCACCGGTATGAGTTTGTCCCAGAGTTGAATACCTATGACATTTAGGTATTCGAAGTTTAACTGTACAGAAATAAAACAAATGTGCTATGCGATTTTTCCTACAAATTTAACTTTTGTATTGAAAATTTCTTTCCTCAAGAAAGCGTTGGTTTTTACTCAACACGGTTAGTTCGGGGATCTTCATGCGCTCTGCGAATAATGAGATATCGATCTCGGTAAAAAGTCTTAACGTATTGCTCTGTGCAGAAATTAAAATTCATGGTACAATGGGTACAGAAACTATCAAAATGCCAGACACTTTTCAATTTTTCAATAGCGCTTTACTATATGCCAATATGGGGCACATTCCAGACAGTTTTAATTTTTATTCACTATAGCGCTTTACCATATGCCGATATGGGGCACATTTGGACCAATTTGATTTACAGTTCATTAAATAGATAACACATGAAGTCTTTCGAATTTTTAAAATTCGGACTTAGTACAGTTCGGCGTAATAGGAGGTACGCATGTTAACTGGGATCCCGTTCTGCCATCTAGACTGAAGCAAGGAACTTGACAGGAAGCAGGGCACATTTATGTGTTAAGCAGGCGCCAAATGAGCTTCTGGGATAAAAGGAGCAACTTGAGAAAGCAAAAAACTTAAGAAAAGTCATTCACTAAGGTTTAAAACATACAAGATGCTAAACGTATTTAGATAATTTAATTTCTTTGGTAGGAAAGGTGTTATTTCTGGACGGTTAAGTAACATTACTTGTAAAAGTGCCCCGATCATGGCGCAGGCATAATTCTGTTGCCTATCATCTGAGGGGCCCAGAGCAGGTGTGCGGTTAATATAGATCAATATATAAACCCCCTATTCACGTTCTATCTCAGCTATCCAACACCGTGTAAACAAGGTGTCTGATGAATCAAATGTCCGAAATGAAATGTTACATTGCAGAAAATGAAATAGACTTCACATTTGCTCCAGATTATCTGCGCTTGCAGGTGTATCGGATGTGAATATAGCTGTTGAAGGATGCATGAAAGTAACCCTCTGACGACCAGGTCAACAGCTTTCCCAGGCCCACTGCCAGAGTGTTCCAAGGAAATCTGTTGACTAGCACCTCTATCGTTCTTTATTTTTAAAAAAGACGCCACACTGGAAGGTTTAATTTTTTAACAAGTGCACAAAGGTAAAAATATATTGAACATGTGTCGATTCAACGATATTGTCTTTATTTTGTTTGTTCTGTATGATCATCATTCATTATTCAAGAATATTTGCTGTGCAACCATTGAAACTTAATTTGGTTTTATTTTTAAAATAAATATTGTATGTTTCCCTGCAATTAAAAAGTATGAATGCATGATGCTCCCATCAATATTTAAGAAATCCCAGGGCATGGGAGCTATTTCTTGGCAAAACAAATTGCATTTTTTACTCATACAGATCAGTACACGTTTTGAAGTGATTGAATTGTCCACGATTCAGTCACCAATATAATGGAAGGAGCAAAGTTCACATGGATGCATATGCTGTGCATTGTAAATTAGATCACCGACCGCCAATGATAATTTAAATATGATTCACCTGTCTCTTTGTCATTTGATGTCAGTTAACACGCCGATCCACGGTTATCTTTGTGAAAAGAAATGCATCTATATTTGGTATTACGTTTTTGACAAATATCAACGTTAATGAGAAATGTAGATGAGACCTAACAAGACAACATGTCCCACTTCAACAGGTATCCCTGGCGTGGGTCACATGCTGTTGACACAGTTTTAAAATCAGCCTGAATTCAGGAGGAAAGTGTTAAATGCCTGCAATTTATTGCAGAAACTGGGATTTAAACGTCAATGATCGGAAATCCAAAATTCTATTTACAACTAAGCTAGCAGAAGGCCAAACAAGCATTTATTTTCGGAAATGAAGTTTTAAAGATGGTCAATAATTATTTTTACCTTGTAATGCAAATAATTGCAAATGGATCTTTCAGACTTCCTATAAAGAATTTGTGGGAAAAGGCCATCAAAGCCATGCACAGGAAAATTAAAATGTACATTTTGGGACGAAATGTGATACAACTGGAAGACTAATTTCATATTTTGGATAAATGCGAGAAATTCACGGTACAGCGGACAACCCTTTTACAATAAATTCCATGGAAATTTCCCTGTAGTTCTATCTCTTTCGTAACAGGAGTGCTTATTTTTTCTTTTTTTTTTTTGGGGGGGGGGATTAGCCGACGAAGACATAATTCATAATAAGTCATTTTGCTTCATTAATGCTATTCAAATTAGAAGTCATTTTGACATTATGATTTCGACAGCATATATCGCCTTCAGTTTTTAACGGTCCGATATACTGTGTATATATGTATACATGTAAATGTAAAACGAGGATACCCTCCATGGTATGTTGTATGCATTTAATTTGTATTTATTTCCATTTGTTTTTGTATTTGTGTTTGTGTTTATATTCGTATTTGTGTGCAACAAAATGTCGCCTTGCGTGTCTTGATACAATTAAACAATATTCAACAGGTTTGCGATGTCCACGAACCTGCCCTATTACGGGTGCACATAAGAATTTAAAACCCTACACATTTCTTTGTAAATCTACTCCTATTCAGGGGTGAAATATAAATTTTCTGGCACATGAATTGAAGATTTTTTTTCCATTCAAGTGAAGTGCAATTAAATTTTGCGCCCCCCCCCCCCCCTCCCATGTCCGATGGTAGAGAAGCAGCGTAAACTGACGTCACCAACCGGGACCCATGATACACTGCGGGATGAACACACATACATACGTAATGCACGGTTCAAGCACCGATCTACAAACCTGTGCATCTGATGGCCAAATCACCCTGGTTCTCAACAAGCTGGACTTCAATTTAAATTATCCCCACAGTAGATCACTGGCTATAGGCCCTATGCTTATTTGGCACTTGATCTGAGACGTATCAAAACGAGATATGCATATTATTTTCCTGCCACAACTCCATACCTGATTGTCAAGTTTTGCTTGACGAGATATGGCGAGATACGGGTCCGTACCTGTGGGGACAAGCGGGATATTACTAATATTTTGGAAACAAAGAATATTTGTGAAAGGCAGGTGGAAGTTTTTCTTTCTCAAAAAAACCTACTAGTTTTGTAAAAAAAAAAAAAAATTAAAAAAAATGAGCATATATCCCTGTCAGTGACAGTGATGCGACCCGCACGTACCCCGTGATCACCTGGCGACAAACCCGTGCTTTGTGGCGGGAAATTGATATGCATACGTCATATTCTTTAGGCTACCTTACTACAAAAACACGGGGGAGCCACAGGATCGGAAGAAAACGCCACAGGCTCAGAGTACGAATGCAATCCATCACCACTGTACATGAACAGGCCCTTCCTAGTGAACGCCAGGGAAAGCAAGAAGAGTTGGACACCGGTCGCCACAAACATACCGAGCGAGCAGCACAAGCAAATACAGTAACATGATTGCTGCATGAATCGCTGAAAGATCATTAGTTGCGTTGCATGATGATTTTTAAATGGTAAAATGCCTCAAATTTGGCAACAAAAACGATTGGAAATCTGATATTTGTGGCAGAGTCTCTTACAGTCGCTGATCCATGTGGATATTGAAATGAATTGTTCCTCGGCAAAAGGACCGCTTTCCTGAAGGATAGACAAAATATTTTTTGGCATATAACATACATTTTTTGGAGTCTGTGAAATCTCTTATTATTCCCTGCTCCTGTCAGCAAAAAACAATGCACATCATTTTTCATGATTGAATGCAATTTGAATTAAAGCCGACAGTTTCATATATTCTCCAGATACAACAACACAGCCTTCATGTGTTCTCCAGAAGCAACTTCCTGGCCTGTTTGTAATGCATTTCTGATTAAGCGATTAAGTCAATACTATGCAGACGATATTGCTGAATTTTATAATTGTTTTTAATTACACATGTGCGATCTGACTGCAAGGTATATGTCGTCTACAATCTAAGAAAAAGAAATCTGCTTTTTTGACCCGACAGATGGGAAGATCGGTTACAAAGCTACAGTTAGCTAGATGTGCCACCACTCCAGGAAAAAGGCAATGACAAAAAACATTTACTTCATGTCTTCATCAGTCTAGCTGTCAAGCCTGGGACGTGCATTTACTGATAAAAACTGTAGTCTACGCCTCAAAAGAGTACAGATAATTTTGTTCATGTGCCTTTGCTATTATTGACCACAAACTTGTCCTGGACGTAATTGAATATCGGGCCATGAAGCTGCCTAATTTAGTACCAAATAAACAACCACGCGGGTTATTACTTCTGAAGCAAGACTTTATCGCAAATTGCACAATGTAACAATGTTAAATGTTGTTACACTTCGATTATGATTCAGTAAATATTACAAACTGTTGCAAATGCGGTGTTACAAATTGATGGGTCAATGTATTTTGCAAGAGTACAGAGTCCATGGTCCAAGGGGTAACTGGACGTTCGTGAAATTGCGGACTTGCTCAGTACATGTAACTTTTCACGGCTTGAAAGCAAGGACAAGAGTATTATTTGGAGCGAGGACGGGAGTAATATTTGGAGCCCGCTGCAGCTCCAGTTTTGTGTTCGCAATTTTAACCTCCAGATTATTCTGTGTAATTCAAGCAATACATTTTTTTTGTAAAGAAAATCTAAACTTTTTTGCAAATTCTAAGACAGCCATAATGAAAAAGAGTGTGAAAGTACTGTAGCAATGGCAACATTTTTCATTGAAATCGTCCATTATTATCAGAAAAATACTGCGTGAATTGTAGATGTTCAACATTCAAAAGTAGGTCGGTCTGAGTTTGGTGTCAAGCTGGCAGATATGGACAATTGTTCCTGATTTATACAATACATCGTAAAATTGAGCTTACATGAGGACGAGTTCAAAAATAACAAATGTAATTTCAAAAGTAGTTTTGGACTTCCTAGGCTCTAGGTATTGTCTGATGATAATCTTGACTCAGAGAGTTTGTACCCGTAGAAAAAAAGGGCCTAACAAGAGCACCTAGTCTGCTGTGTTTTATATGCCCAGGGTTTCCCTAAAACCCTTCAGCCCTAGAATTATGTGACTTGAATGTAAAATGGGAGCGGCAAAATTGTTCTCTTCCTTATAATGTATGGATGGCTAGGGCTTCAATTTTATGACCTGTGCAGTACTGATCGATCACTGCAGGCTTGGTGATATTATCAGGAGAATCGATCATTCTAAAGATATGGCAAGTGACAGGTTTAAAGTTCCACTTGTAGCACGTTTGTTGAATGAATACCGTACAGGATTTCAGCAACCTTTGGTTCAATCATTTATGTCTGTGTGCCAACACAGACATACTGTTTTTCTAGGAATTCTTTCTTTCTTTCTTTCTTTCTTTCTTTCTTTCTTTCTTTCTTTCTTTCTTTCTTTCTTTCTTTCTTTCTTTCTTTCTTTCCTTTCTTCTTTCTTTCTTTACAGGCAAATTTGTCCGACATTTCATTTGAAAAGTATTACACGTAGAAACTCCAAACTTGGCACAATTATACTTCTATAGATGAAGTCTGGGCTTTTTATAATGAGAAGTCATGCTTTTCAAAATTATGCTAATGAGGGCTAATTAAATTTTAAATCTTCAATATCTTATGTACTACGGTAGATGTGGTTCCGAGTGTATAGGAATTCAATCATAGCCAGGTAAAGGTCATCTCAAAGGTCAAGGTCATGTCAAAGTCAAAGGTCATGTCAAGGTCAAAGGTCAATTTTAAGCCAAAATGTCATTTTTGAGGTCAAGGTTTACTTCAGGTATAGGTCATCTCAAGGTCAAAGGTCATTTCAAGGTCAGAGGCCACTTTCGATGATTGCTTTCTTCTTGCCATAACTTGGTCAATTTTTATCCAATTTTGATCATGTTGGGCTCAAACTGTAGCTATTGTACACTGCACATTTTTGAAACTTACATGTGACCTCTAAATGTCAAAGGTCAAGGTCATTTCGACCTTTGAAAGTTTCATCTTGTCAAAACTTGGTCAATTTTCATCCAATTTGGTTCATGTGGGCTTAAAATTGTGGGTATTGTAACACTATTCAATTTACATGTGACCTGTAAAGGTCAAAGGTCAAGGCCATTTGGACTTTGAAATATGCATCCAGGCATAGGCTTAAAGTGATGTGAAGTACCATAGGATAAAAGTTGTAGCATTTAATATTTACAACTTTTGAAGACACACAGACAGATTTGATTTCAAGCAAATCTTCTTTTCTAGCTATATTTGTAACCTTTGTTGTAACGTCTTGGTGCAGGAAAGAGTGTCGCAGACCACAAAAGAACTGGTGGTCTTCCTAGCTATCAGAGAAAAACTCAAACATATCCCAACAGTTTGACTTTAGTTTTCTGTTTATGAACTGCTCCAGGGCAGCGGATGTTTAAATCCTTCGTCCGCATCGTTATCTTGTGCAGCTCTTCCGAGCTAATTGTCATTTCGCGGTACCCCTTTCTGCCGCTGTAACGTGATACAACACGGTTTGGTGCCCTGAGAAAGTGCTATACCTTTTATAACTCAGATGAAAGCAATATAGTGTGAAACGCTGGAGCTGATTCACAATTTATGTTATTATTATTATTATCATTATCATCATTTTCATATGCGGGTGTAATTGTAGACGCTATATGTCTCTCATGATTTTTTCGTGTTAGTGGTAGTGACGGCCTTTTATTAAATTATCTTTTTTCGTCGCGTATTGATATGAGTTGACATTATTTTTTATGCTCTCATTTAAAGATCTGTATGTAAAATATATTTCATCAATGTTATTTAAATTTTTGATTTATAATGTGAGTTTAATCAAATATGAAGTATTATTTAATGTACAATGTTTGACATGGCCGCTAAGGACAAGAATGAACTGTTAATTAGGCTGTGCACGTGACAGACAGGTTATTTTTTTAAAATCTCTGTCGTGTCCTAATCTGACCTTCGGCCGTTATGGCAAAGCTATACATTTGCCCAGTTCGTTTTTGCGGCAAGTCTGTATGTCAGCAGAACATTCTTGTTGCACGATAGGTCTTCTTCCTGGGCTCCGATGTGACGGCACCAGTTCGTACACAAAAATATGAAAAATAACACTTGCCTACTAATGCTATACTCATCATGAGTAGTCCCCCTCAAGCCTGTTTTGGGGGTTGGGGGGGGGGGGAAGGTACCGTCTTTATATATCATGAATGGTTTCACCAGCTATCATGAATGTTTTACCATGTAGGCCTATTATGAGTGGTCTCTCGGTGTATTAAGAATGTTCTCACTATATATTATGGATGGCCTCGCCATGCATTATAAATGTTTTACCATTTATCGTGACAGGTCTCGCCATGTATTATGAACGGTCTCACCATGCATTGTGAACGGTCTCATCATGTGTTATGAATGGTCTTACCATGTATTATGAATGGTGTCACCAGGTATTAAGAATACCCTCGCCATATATTAAGAATGGTCTGGTCGTGCATGATGAATGTTTTACCATTTATTATGACAGGTCTCATCATGTATTATGAATGGTGTCACCATGTGTTACGACTGGTCTCACCATGAATCAAGAATGGGTCTCATCAGGTATTATGAATGGTCTCACAAGGTATTATGAATGGTCTCACCATGTATTATAAATGGGCCCACCAAGTATTATAAATGGTCTCACCATATGTCATGGTGTCACCATATATCATGAATGGTATCTCCAGGTAACATTAATGGTCTCATCATGTATTATGTATGCATTTCGCTGAATAATGGCACATCGATTATATTCACACAAGAAGAAGAAGGCAGTGCACTTCATTTTTGTATTTGTTTCTTGTAAAACAACGACATCAACAACAACAACAACATTGAGGGCTGTGTGGCCTGTCATTAGGATTTTCAGTGTTTTGTGACATCGCGAAAAAAATTCTTTTTGTGCAGTGTAAGATTGGGGCTTTCAATTATGTTTGACGTGTGCTGGGTATTCCCGCTACCACCCTTGAAACAATGGAGATCACTCTTACCTTAATCATCCAACTTCATCTTATCTGTATGACGTGACACTGCATTACGTTTATACAAAAAACGTTAAATTTTGAACAAACCTTACGAAGCTCCACCTGCACGAAGCACTCCTTCCAGACACGTACTAAGGAAAAAAGCTTACTTTATGTAACTGCAGTGACGGTATAAAGATGGGAGTCATGCTCAAATAAAGGGGCTTTGGGAAGTTTAAATATGACTAGAAAATAGCTAGAAATAAAAAAAAGTCACTACTTAAGAAACTTAATTTTGAAACAAACTTCCTAGAGACCCAGTAAATTATAGTCTCACCAAGTCTGAAGAGCGCGTGGCTAACAGTTCCGGTGAAGAAGTCAAAAATGGAATTTTCGCCAGACAGACTGACGATCACGCCTCCTCAGAGCTCAACGGACTGACAGGACAACTGAGCTAAAAAGTACGACTGACATTGCTTGGGTCCATATCTTAACCCATGTAATTAAACTCATGATGATATAATTATTATTATTATTATTATTATTATTATTATTATTATTATTATTATTATTATTATTATTATTATTATTATCATTGGGTCCATATCTTAACCCATGTAATTAAACTCATGATGATATAATTATTATTATTATCATCATCATCATCATCATCATCAGTAGTAGTACTACTACTACTACTACTACTACTACTACTACTACTTCCACTATAATATGGCAATATCAATGCAAATTCAGCTCATTGTCTTTATCTCGTATGCCACATAAACAATACACAAGCCTGACATATATCAATGTCATATTTTATTGATCTTTTCACCTTTCAGGCTCACTATTGCGCAACGTTACATCTCTTACTTAGTCAAAAAATATATAATAAAACTAGGAAAGATTTGTTTCACAGCAAATCTGTTTGAGTGACTTCAAAATGAGAAAAGTTTGAAATGTTATACACTTTGCCATTGTTCAACATAATCTAAATTTTGTGAACTAGCGTAATTTGCATGAGTTAAAATGCTGCAACTTTGGTTCATTGGATATGGCCATATCACAAACTTATAAACTGAAGTTTGAATGACACCACTATCTATAGTGATTTTGAAGCTATTTCATATTTTAATTTTGTGTATTTGCCTAAATTGCATCAATTAAAATCCTACAACTTTTGTTCATGATTCATAGGATGCTGTTTTGTCACAAAGCTACAATTGAAGTTGGAATAATTACCTCTATGTATAATAGTTTTGAAATTATCAAGATTTAGATTTTGTGTATTCACCTAACTGCCATATATTAAAATCCTACAACTTTAGTTCATGGTTCATTACATGTAACCATATCACATACCTACAAATTGAAGTTGGAATGGCAAGTATAATAGTTTTGAAGTTATTCAAAAAGGTTTTAAATTTTGTGTATACACGTAATTTCCATAAATTAAAATTTTACAGTTTTGGTTCGTTGGATGCGGTTATGTCACAAACCTTTAAATTGAAGTTGGAGTGCCGTCTCTAACTATAATAGTTTTGAAGCTATTCAAGATTTAAATTTTGTGTATTCTCCAAATTTGCATTAATTAAAATTTTGGTTTCTGATTCGTTGGATGTAGCTATTTCACAAACCTACAAATTGAACTCGGAACGGCACCTCTATGTGTAATAGTTTTGAAGTTATTCAAAAGGATTTAAATTATGTGTATTCACCTCATTTGCATAAATTAAAATTGAACAACTTTGGTTCATTAGATGCAGTTATGTCACAAAACTCATAAATTGAAGTTGGAATGGCACATGTATAATATAGTAGTTTTGAAACTATTCATGATTTAAATTTTGCATATTCACCTAATTTACATAAATGAAAATCGTACAACTTTGGTTCAAGGTTCATTGGGTGCGGCTTTGCTGCAAACACATAACTTGAAGTTGGGATGGCATCTCTATCTAATATAGTGTTGGAGATATTCAACTTTTGAATTTGTCAGTGCCCCTAATTAGCATTATTTGAAATTCCACAGCTTTCATTTACTGTCCATTATATTGGCAGGTGTCACAAACCTATACATGCACATTGAAATTTTGTCTCTATCTGCAATAGTTCCGAAGATATGGAGCTTTTAAAGCTTTAATTGCCCCTCATTTGCATAATTTTAAACATCATGTCTATTCCAAACCAAGTGCAAAATTTCATTGTAGGTCAGTCATCATGGCATATTTGGTTGTTTTCGGAATAATAAAGTCCGAGAAAAACACCGGACAAATATGGGTGCCGTGTAAAGAACGAAAGAAACTAGAAAACAAGATTTCCTGCTAAGCAAATATGTCTGTGTGCCTTCAAAAGTTGTAAATATTATATGCTACAACTTTTCTCCTTCGGTACGTCACATTCCATTAAGTTTATGGCTGAATGAAATTTACAAAGTCCAAATGAGCTTGACCTTTGACCTTTACAGGTCACATGTAATTTGCAAAAATGTAGAGTGTTACAATACCCACAATTTTAAGACCAACATGAACCAAATCAGATGAAACTTGACCAAGTTAGGGCAAGATGAAACTTTCAAAGGGCCAAATGACGTTGACCTTTGACATTTAGAGGTCATATGTAGTATTGAAAATGCACAATATAACAATAGCTACAATTTGAGCCCAAAATGATTAAAATTGGATAAAAATTGACCAAGTTATGGCTAGAAGAAAGTCACCAACGGAAGTGGCCTTTGACCTTGCAATGACTTTGACCTTGAGATGGCCTCTACCTGAAGTGAAGCTTGACTTTTAAGATGACATTTTGACCTCAAATTTACCTTTGACCTTGACATAACCTTTGACTTTGACATGACCTTGATATTTGAGATGACCTTTGCTTGCTATATTCGGACCCCTATACACTTTGAACCACATCTACTATAGTGTATTAAGATATTGAAGATTTAAAAATGTTAATTAGCCCTCATTTGCATAATTTTGAAAAACATGATCTCTCATTAAAAAAAGCAAGACTTCATCTATAAAAGTATGATTGTGGCAAGTTTGTAGTTTCTAAGTATAATACTTTTCAAATGAAATATCGAACACATTTGCCTGTAAAAACAGAAAGAAAGAAAGAAAGAAAGAAAACAAGAAAGAAAGTATCCTCTTCTCATTTGCCTCCCCAGACGATCTTAATCTCCCCCCCCCCCCCTTTCCTTGGCAAGATCTTTATATCGCCTTTTACTTCCCACTTTCCCCAAAATGCATGAGTTGTTTAGCAATCTTTTGTCTTTGATAGATATTAACTTGTGCACATAAGTTTTTCTACACCTACATCCATGCCTTGTCTTCTTAACGTTTACCTGCGTGTCTGACGTTTTGATCTCAAAAACATGCTTATACTCATCTATAATGTCTAGAATTTCTTTGTCTGTCGCGGTGAAATTTGGGGACTCCTTTTTCGTACCGCTAACTGTTCTTTCGTTCTGCATCCGACTGCTTTCCTTTGCAATATTGATGGCACACTGGACATGTACTCTTACAAGAAGCAGGCTTTATGGAAGTGAGAAAAATTCAGAGAGAAAAAAAAAAACTTTGTTTTAGAGTAAAGTTCACTTTGTTTAATACCGCTTATTTTAGGTCAATGTTGTTCGGTGCAGTCCACCCACAATAAAGTGTTAGTTAAAGGTAAGTCTCACTGGCATTTAGGGCTGACATGTCAAGGAGCTACTCGTGTATCAAAACAAGTGACATTGGTGAACATCAACATATTATTTATTGACTGAAACTTCCACAAGGGAGAAATATAAAATATACATACAATTACAGCAAAAAGAGTCAAAAGTCTTTGGTTAAAAGAGCACTCAGAGCATATTCAGCAGACCAAGGTTTAAAATAGGAGTCCGAGAATATCAAACTTTGGAAAGTGTCAGCCTGTCCGTTTGCACCGGGGAATAGCACACTGTTCGCCTTTGGCGGGGAAAGAAAAGTATACTTCACGGGTGAATATCCAAGTGCAATCACTCGTGACACGAGTGGTCCTGGACAACAGGTCCCGCTAGGCATATACTGATTAGCTAGCAAGCTTATGGTCATATTACGTAAGGGAGAAGGCACTTGGAACACCCTGTGATATAAGGAAAATGTTTGCCGATGGACAATTTCTTTAATGGAGGGTAAATTAAGTAATCGAATTAGATTACTGTGGTGAGATCTATCAGGTAGTCCAAGAAAATGCTTGACGAGAGAGCCGTGGGTACTATTCAATTTTTGCAGATCTGTTTTACTCAATTGCAAGCACTCGGCTCCATGTGATAGCACTAGTACATATATAGATGACCATAGATAAGTCTTAACATCTGTATTTAAGCCCGGGTAACACATGCCAATGTTTTTATATCCATAGTAAACGCGCCTACAATTCTGAATCCGTTTCTGGACATGGTCTTTGCAAGAGCCAGTACAGTTAAACACAGCGCCGAGTATTTTCATGCTAGAAACATTATCAACGGCAGTGTCATTTAATCTCCGTGTTGGCGAGTCTCTATGAATTGGTGAACCCATCACTATACACCTGGACTTGACAATGCCAAAATTAAACCTCTATTTACTTGCATACGCAGCACATATGTCAATCAAAATTTGCAGGCCACGTACTGTCCGGCTAACCATCGAGATGCTATACATGTAACACCTCCATGGGCTAACCAACGTCACACTTCATCAGCGTGAGCGAAGAGTTAATGGTATGCTCGTCGATGCGTTAGCCATATTTTGATATGGTTAACTGTTTCCGTAAATCATCTCAAAAATATGTTGAAAAACACGGGAGAGAGACAGATGCCTTGATTCATAAGCCACACTGGAACATAAAATGACCAAAAACAAAATGGCTGCCCTGCACTGCATGGGCCCTGACTGTACATCATACATCAAACCCTTTCCTTTAAAAGATAAATAGATACTACATGAGCAATTCGCTGCTTGAATTTTACACACAGTACAATAAGAGACATTAGTTTGCAGTATATCAAGATACATAAGTTAATTTGTCAATATCTAAGACCATGTTTTTTAACATAGGTGCAAGCAGGAACAAAACGATTTCCATAGCAAGTGTTATATTTAGTTTTCTATTGTAGGGAAACACGAAACCCTAATGTGACTTTAATATCTGTGTTGTAGAATGTGATGTGAATCTTTTAGATGTCTGTTTTTGTTCTTGTATTGTCCTGTAATACGCCCAGTATTTTTACATTTTTCTTTCTTTCTTTCTTTCTTTCTTTCTTTCTTTCTTTCTTTCTTTCTTTCTTTCTTTCTTTCTTTCTTTCTTTCCTTCTTTTCAGGAGAGGGGTTTATATTGGCATTGCCTGCTCCCCAGTCGCTTTTTTCCTTCAAGAAATAAAATAAATTTAAACCAACTTTTGTGCGTGCAAAACCTTTGCATTAGTCACCACAGGCTCTTTGTTTTACATTTTTTGGCGGGTGCAGTGCATTTGTCATAGTCACAATCAGTTTGCAATAACGACATGCAAATTGCTCAAAATAATTGATCAGGTGGCATATCCAGAAACTGAGGCAAATTTTCGCCATCAGACTCTCGCAAACCACATTTATGTGCATGGTGGTGGTATGTATTGTACTCCAAGGCATTTCTGTGTGTAGAGACATACACATAGCAGAGGGTGGGAAAGGGGTTTTCCGTACTGGGGCTTTTTATTTACCGTACTGGCGTACTGGAAGCCGTCTTATTTTACGTACTTCGTACCATCCAAAATTTTTAAAGATTTTATTTTCCGTACTGCGTACTCTAGAAAAATAATTACCTGTACCCGCGTACTGAAACCCCCCCTTATCCCCCTCCATAGCAGTCGTGGTGTGAAGTTGATGGCAAACACCTTTGCTTTACATGATATGTAGCTGCTGATGCTGTTTCACAGAATTATCTGTCTCACAATTTATGGTTCTAGGCTCTTTCCAAAATTGTCATCATGCTGGAGTGTATATGCCTTCTCACAAGCGGCTGTCACTGCTTCTCAGGACATCGGTGCTTGAATTTTTACGTGAGCTTGGCCTCTTAAAATGGGATCATTTTGTACCTTTTTAGGACAGCCACTGATTGCGTGGACAAACAACAGCTTCTCTTCGCTGATGCCTGATTGAAAAAATACTTTGTGTAAACCTTCATTGGTTTTGTTCAAGAGAACAAGTAAATCTCTGTCATCTGCAACAAGTACTATGCTGCTTTGCTGTCGCGTCAGCGTCAACATGAAGTACGACACACCCTGTTTCCTGGATATGTCGACATTGGGTTAAAGCAGGTTCCTGTCATAATAAAACACATAATCTGACTGATCTTAACCCTCAAAGTGTTAATCACTGCCACAGTTGCTTTCTAATTACTGTTAAACATATAAAGGTTAAAAGATTCAAATTCCTCATGGAGATACCTTTCATTCAAATACCAGCAAGCCTAGTCTAAAGCAAAAGTAGCCTTAGTCAACAGCTTTCCTTTCGACACTTTGCGCGCATTGCGCGCAAAGTGTCCCAAGAAAAGCTGTTGACTCAATCTTAAATCAGCGCTTTAAGAGTTACTAAATTCAATCTATTTTGCATTTTACGTCATCACTTGCATACATTATCTATGTATGAGAAATGTAATGACTATGTTCTATATCTGCTGGCAATAGCAGGGCAATGCATACTATACACAGACTACACAGTGTTTTCATTTACGGTTCTCAACATGCAAAAACTGTTTTGATGGAACCCATTTGTTTTTGTTTGTTTTATTTTTATTTTTTATAAATTGTGCACTTTTCAAAACTGTACTGAACTGATTCTTTTGAAATATTATTAACGATACTTGAAAGTGCCCAAACCTGTTGAACACCCTTTCGTTGCAGTTTGTTCCGGGCTGGTCCGTACTAGGCTGACTGGACTACAGCTGTTTATTCGGGCACAAAGGTATATTAAAGCTCACCACACTATACCGTCACGAAGAAGCGATTATGCCTGAGATATAGCCAGACAGATAATGCATGTTCACGCTGCAGCTATTTTTCAATGGATAGAATTCTTACAAACGTGTAAGGTTTGAATCATGCCACTTCAACAAAATGAAACTTACTCTCTTTTTTGTATGTCCAATGCTTCCGTTGAGGCGTGATAAATGGAAAGACTGTTCAATAACTTTATTTATTCCAAGCTGTCGAACTTGAGGACAATCGATGTAGTGGTAATGGGAACCACGAGTCAGAATAATTGATTAATGGCCTTCACAACTACGTACATGAATCAAGCCATACACAGTGCATGGCTCTGGCAATGGTTGTCCGCGCTGTAACAAGGGCGTTGTGGCGACTTTATCAGGTACCGCAAAGTTAGGGTTCGAGATTTTCTTGACCCTATTCTGATTACGGTTTCAGACTTTACAGTTTGACCACCCTGACGGAGAAAAGAATACGCCTGGTTGAGAAAAGAAGTGAAGATTCGCAAACATATTTGGGTGGTGGAATTAATGGCCACAGGTGGCGTTATGCTTGACAGCCGTGACTTCATATTCCCAACTTCCAAAAAATAAAGAGTACAGCCCTTTGATCTGTGTACCAATGAACATACATTTAGCATTGTGGCACTTGTATGTGTACACATCAAATCCACTCACACATATAAAAAAAGTGATATTTACACACCATTCGTGACATTATTTACAAGTCGTTGAGTTGAAGTTTCTCGTCTCAAGCCAGCCTCACATGTAGCGAAAAAATATCTGAACATTCTGTTTGATTTGATATCATGAGACATAAATAAGCGTTTTCTTCAATTTACATGTTTCGAAGTAAACTTTATAGATTTTGTATAGTATCCAATAACACATGTACATTTTCTTCGTGTTTGCCTGATTAACCATTTCCCCTTGCATTAAGACTGAATGAACACCTACCTTTGCGTAAGGTTGGACGTTCGTCTTGCTCTTTAATTCAACAAAATGAAACTTAAAGGTATACTTTCTAGAAGTTTGTTTCATTAATATAGGTCTGTAATTGGCATAGTATTTTTCATTTCAAGCAAGCTAAGGTACCGATAGTATCCACTATATTCTCTGGCGAGTTTGATATAGTTTCAGACTTTTCGCAAAGTATTTACTTGGCTGTATTTCTCATCGTAATTCAAGTTATTGTTTAATATGGTCAAATAAAACTGTCATAAATTACCATGATTGCTTTTGTAATTCTATCCAAGTCATTCTTTCATGTTGTTAAAATGCCACAGTTTTCTGTAATTCTAAGCTTTTCTTTGATGCTGTTATGAAAATGTCATACTTTACTCTACCTTCTTGTCGCCATTAAATTTTCTTTAGATGAAAATGTCATACTTCACTATAATTCTTACCTTGATTGAAGTTCTTCTTTGGTAATGTTGACTATTATTCATAGTGGTTCGAGTTATTCCATGCTTTTGTTAAATGACAATATCATACTTTACCGTAATTTTTCACAGTCGTTCAAGGTATTCTTTGTTCCTGTTTAATGAAAATGTCTTACTTTATAAGAATTCTTATTGTGATTCAAGTTATTTTATGCCGTAGTATCGTGAAAAGAACATGTCACACTTTACTGTAAGTTGTATCGCAATTCAATGTATCTCGTGATGTTGAATTAAAATATGA
>OZ026626.1:84119316-84351816 GCA_964020975.1 Hermodice carunculata
GCTGTTGCAGAGACTACCCTTGCTACCATCTGCAGCATTTCACAAAAAGCTTTAAAAAAAAAAAAAAACCTGAATATAATTTGATATTGATAATGTATTTTGCTCTTACCCTAACAAACGTAATTTAGATCAAGAGCCCTTTTCTCAAGTGTGAAGGCTCTTGACACATTCAAGTTGATCAGAATCCTTAAATACCTCAAAATTCCAGTACAAGCTGTGAAAGCTGACAATAGTTGACCTAAGCCGACCAGAGTTACAGAAAATCGAAAACTAAATATCATACTTCCAATGAAAAAAAAATGTGTAAAATTTGACAGAGCTTGATTTTTTGTGTATGTTCGCTTGACTCTTTCGTTGACGAATTCACGCTGAAACAGCAGCTTTGGGCGAATTGTGCTCACGGTGAGGCGATAAAGCTGTTGCCCTGGGACATTGTAATGATTTCTCCAACTGTATTTATGCTGAGGCATTTGAATGAGAGATAGATTCACACAGAACATGGATCCAGTTTTGTTAATTCATAGGATATAGAATTTGTCAAAATAGACCATGGAAGAGTTTTTGCCGAACAACTGGGTACATGATAGCCTTGCCATCAGACCCAGTCGGAGAGCGCCCTCAGTCACCTGGGTCTTGGCTTTCATACGCCGAATTTTTTTCAGATTTGTCACGCCGCCAGACTGAGTGTTCGCAGCAACTCGCAACTGGTCAGTATGGGTAGGTGCATTCATTATACTGATGTCAGGGATGTCCTTTTGCACTTTTATACGCATAAGTTCAATGCATCACATTTTAAGTTGGAAAGTAAAACCAGAAGAGTAGTGTGTGATATTTCGATAGTACGTGTGGCAAACATAAAGATGTTGCTTTTAACGTGCTTGGTAACCCACCCACCCCCGCCCAATGTTCTAAAACTTCTGGTAGAGAAATTTGCCACGTGACCATTTGGAAAAAATTAAGAAATTTAGGATAACCTTATTGCTGAGGAACAATACCAAGTCAGGATAGAACACTACGGTTCTGTTACAGAATAATGCCTTTGTACTTTATAAACTATTAGTCACAGGGATTGTGTAACAAACAGTTTTCAACCTCTCAAAATTGCCGCCATAGTAATATGAACACTTTTGTTGTTGTTGACAAACAAATGGTAAAACAACAATTAACTCTTAATCTGATTACTGTCATACACGAGCTTTTAAACTATGCGTGAAAATCACTTGTACAGGGATCCAGTATTAATTTGGTTAAATGTGAACTTTCTATTAATTCGTTTTGAAGAAAACATCAGTGTACGAAGAAAACTACAATAACTTAACCACTCTGATTCCAGCAGTGACTTTACCCTATACTAAACAGTAAAAGGAGACACACGTAACGCAAATTCGGTAAAGTATCTTCCAGTTCATGTTGTTCTTCATAATGTACAATCAGAACACATTTTTCTTTACACGTAGGCCCTTCTCGGTACCTCATCTTGTTCAGTGGTACATTTTGGGCAGTCAAAAATTATCCTTCTTGCGTTGATGGCGCTCAAAGCGGGCTGATGGAATCTGTTGACTCGGGCCATTATATTCTCCGGAACTATACACATGCTGGTACTTGAATGATAGGCCATTTCACAAGGAATATGCATCTACCAACCTTCTTATAATTGATAGCAGTTCGTCTTAAGTAGTTAGAATATAGTCGCTGTTGGCAGTGAGAGCATCACTAAAATTTTACTTGTGAATTTTTATAAAATGACATTTTTTCAACAAGTGTATCCTATTCCACTTCAGATATCCAAAATGGCAAATTGAAAGTTTGTGATCCCATAAATGTCAGATCGAGTTTGGAATAACAGCATATCCCGATAAGATAGTACAGAGACGAGATATGCCCCCTGTGATGTGAGGAGTTGCATAGTTGAGTTAGGAGATGAATTTAGTCCAAAGAACATTGAATTTTGGGGGGAGGGGGGGGCCTAACAAATGTATACTGAAGTGTTTATAGCTACTGTGTGCTGCTACATGTTATATAATTATATATATATATATATATATATATATATATATCAAAGCATGGCTTAAAGGCTTTACTTTCAGTCATTAATACACGTGCATATCAGCCGTATAGGCTCAATGTATTTTTGAGGCTGCCTGCAGGCGCAGGGATTATGGACATTTTGGTTTGGTACATTGAAGAAATTAAAAGAAAAATCGAAGCAAGGCGGTAAGATTTGTCCACAGTTTTTTAATATTTATTGGTTCTCTCAATTCAAATTCAAAACATCAACGGGGCTTGAGCGAAAAAAGGGATCACACGATATAAACCATGTTTCTAAGATGCAAAACACGCCGGTATATGCGAATACATTCGAACATGTTTCCTGTGTCCAGCAGCCCTATCACCCAATGCATCTGTACAATATCGATTGGCATGGGGCTACATACTCTGGATATGGATCTGGTCGTGCATTGGAGCTCGAGCGTGTCTTGACATACTGGCAGAAGGCTAGATGTTGTAGATGCAACGACAGACAGACAGAGGTCCATGGATATACAGGCCTAACTCCAATAGAATTGCCATCTCCGTATACAGACAACTTCGTCCGTCAATCTGTACATTTCATTCACTCTACTGTGCATTAATATCTGTATCTATGCATTCCTCCATACACATATCTATCCATCTGTGAATGCGTGCACCCATGTATCTGCGCATGCATCTGTCTATCTACATGTACACATGTCCATCAATTCATTGATGAGTTCCTTCATAGAGCGCAATACATCGTACAAACTTTCCGCATATAACATTTACGCAGTTGTATTAGAACGTGTTGATAGAAAACATTAGTGCATTGATAAATTACCATTGTTACTGGCGAAGCTGCATATCTGTGTAGTTATCCAGCTTACTACGTTGGATGTCTCTGTACTCAGAATACGAAAAGAGCTGGCTGTATAATTTCAGTCTTCCTACTGTGGGCCCCCCTACTTGTTCCCAGGTCCATTTTTCATTACTTGGTTTCAGCAGCTCAGGAAAACAAAACGGTCAGGAATAAACGTCTTGTTTATGTTACGATTTGCTAAGATTCTACATATTGGTACCTACCGGTGATTCTGATTCACTCATGCTTTTTCATATCACGTAGGGGTAAACATATTGTAACTTGACCCACCATACTAAAAATTCATTAAAAAACGTAGTGTGTCCAACGTGCAAGCTGAATATAATTATAAACCTCACATACTTTCAAATTGAGATTCAGTTTTCTTTTGCGCGCACTGGCAGTTGATTTTCTGAAGATTCATTGCACAAATAAAATAACGCATTTTGAGAAATTTAGAAGCACCAAAAAAAAAAAAAGAAGAAAAAAGACGATAGTAAACATTCACATAACAGTGACAGTGACTGGATTGGCCAAGGGGCACAGGGAAATTGATCTTTTTTTTCAGAAATACAAAAAGCTGTACCACTGCTGCTCCTGTTCGTATAACTGTTTACATTATTACAATATAATTACATTGGCATGTGCTATTTTCAGTTGGTATGACCAGGAAAGTGTCGAACGTTTACTTTAAACTCGGTGTTTTAGAATAGCACTGGCATGCCCAATACATGGTCTTATTTTTCGATACTTTCCTTGTTAATTGATGCCCCGCTCGTGCACAATCTGCACGGCTTTCGTTGTGCTAACTATATCCTTTTAGATCTGTTGTTGTTCCTACTACAACCACTGCTACTAAAACTAATGCTACTACCACTGTTGCTGTTACTACTACTACCACTACTACTAGTAGTAGTAGTAGTAGAAGTAGTGGTGGTGGTGGTGATAGTAGTAGTAGTAGTAGTAGTAGTAGTAGTAGTAGTAGTAGTAGTGTTGCCGCTGCTGCTTTTATGACATATCATTTATTTCGTATATTTACGTTACTGACACACAGTTGATGATGCCCTGCAGTTCGATGTGGCCTTGTCACCGGCATATAACTTATCCAGGATATACTTACTGCTATATTTACCCTGTATATCTGCAAAGCAGACTTAAATAACATAACAATTTAACAGCTCCGCTAACCTGAGTTTCAGTATGAAAAAGTTTAGTTTACGCAGTTGTAGTTTATTTTCTTCTCACTCGCACTTGACATATATTAGACACAATCTGGTTTTCTTCTGAGGACATACTTTGGAAACTACCAATATAAACATGAATAGGACTTTCCTTATTGAATTTAGATATATTTGAAAACATGGAGCATATTCATATCTACATACATATGACGTACGAATGTCTGTATGTGTGTGTGTGTGTGTGTGTGTGTGTGTGTGTGTGTGTGTGTGTGTGTGTGCATGTGTAGGCACAACGAACGTTGGGCCGCCGATAATAAAAAAACACGACTGGAGCATTCTTTCTATCTATCTATCTATCTATCTATCTATCTATCTATCTATCTATCTATCTATCTATCTATCTATCTATCTGTTTGTCTGTCTGTCCGTCCGTCTGTCTGTCTGCGTGTCTGTCTGTCTGTCTGGCTGGCTGTCTGTCTGTCTGTTGTCTGGATGTCTGTCTGTTCATCTGTTTATCTATAATATAATCTACTAGGCTCCGAAAAAGCCGAGTTATGTACTTTCTATATCTGTCACTGTTTTCCTCCATATTTCCCATACAGAAACATTGAGTGGGGCTTTTCCTTTGTTTGGGTTTTTGGAAAGGGGGAAGGCTAATTTCTAACAAACAATTTCAACAGATAATTTATAAAAACAACAACAACAACAACAACAACAACTACAAAAAAAAAGAGAAAAAAAAGAAAGAAAAGAAAAGACCATATGAACCTGAAAAACAATAACCGGCACCAGTAATAACACTTTTGGTGGTCTCTAATAGCCGGACGTATAACTATGGATGATAACCGTTCCTTGTCCCAATAAAATTACCTGAGTTGCTCCCGTATTACCTAAGACGGATGTGCGGGTAATGTGTGTTGGACAAACTCTGGTCTAGTGATTAGGACTGACGACACAGACGCAAATAATTTTATTTTTTATTCTGTACTTGAAGAATGGAAATAACTACATATTTTTAGTAGTGTTCACATAAATCTAACTCTCATTTTGGAAGCTTTTGCTGAGCACCAAAACACATACATTCGTTCGGCGCAGGAATTGATTAACAACATCCACAGAAGTTGGGTTACAGGCACAATTAACAAGCGGGAACACTAGAGCGTCACAGCTGGATTATGGGAACAAAAGCGCACAATCTGCTGTAAAATTTAAATACAACTCTATGCGAAAACGGCTACATGCTTGCTGGTACTGAGCCGGTGAAAGGAATGAGTTGTATCCTGAGGATGGAATGACACGTTCGGGGTGGTCATGGTGACATCGCCTGTGAAATAACACTGGAATAAATGGCACAACTAAGAGAGCTAGCAGAAGTTTTTTTGTTGTTGAAGCGCTGAGCGAACGGCTTGGATTTGGGAAATTGTACAACAATGAGGAGCGGCCGAAGGCTGGATTATGATCACTTGAATGTTATTCAGGTAAAAGTATAGTATCAGATATTCAACCAAGACAACTCAGCTGAAAGCTTAAAAATATATGAAAGGGAAACGGTGCTGAAACAGCACGTAAAACTAAATATTTTGGCACTGTCTTATAAATGAATGATTTGATAAATAAGAGGCCAATGTATTTCTTGTGTACGTTTAGATAATTGTATTAAATACAACAATTCAGTTTTAAACGGAAAATTAAACGTACGCTACAAACAGTTAGATTCCACATCTGAGGTCCTTTTTGGCTGTTTAAGTCAACAAATGGGCAATACATTTTTGTGTGTGCCTCGCCAGATGCATCGAAATGTTCCTGATCTCTTGTGGAAAAATATGCTATCTAATCATAGCACAGTGTGTAACAGGCTAATTATAAATATAATACACCTACAGCACAAACATAAGAATCGGACTTGGATTGGAACTTCTATCTTACTACCGAAAAAGGCCTATATAAGCAAATCGCATTTTGTGTCCAGATAGTCAACAGCGCAGTTAGTTGCCTAGGAGACAGGCTGAGAGTGCAATCTCATTTTTTATGCTTACAATCCTTTCCGTAATAGCATTGAGGCAGAATTATACCTCCACCACAACAGTACGCCACTGCAGAAGGGAATGTGTATTGCCGATAATTCTAATATAAGCAGAGTCTATTTTGCAGCCAAACCATTGCCTTCGTCACAAACATGCCCGTGTTTGATCTGGTGAATGAACGACCGTGTATAAAATCCACACCGCCAGAAGCCAATATTGTAGGTTGCCACACGCCACTGCACGTGCGGCTCACCACACGTTACAAAGAACTAAAACAATAACAGCATAATATTAATAACCTTGAACAAAATAAGTCGATCGGTGGTCGGCGGAATGCGGGCATGTGTGTGCCCTTTGACAGACAAGAGTTGGTGCATACAGCAGGCAGACTATTTCCGCATTGTCAGAGCTATTGGGACGACAGTGCAAACTTCGAGGAAATTGGTTGAACACTACAACATTTATACAATTTGACGGAATATACTCGACGGGTGCCATAACCAAAGAACAAGGACAGAAACGTTACAAGGATTTAGCCAAGGACGGTATGTTTATCTTAATATTTACACCACATGTAAGTTCGCTCGGGAAGTCTTATTGAATACAGGAACTCAAGGTTACAGTGCATAGTTTCGTATTGGTCAGGCGGCTGTATGCAGCCGATAAACTCTAAGTCGCTGCTAAACGTTTATTATAACGGGAAGAGATATAGTTGTCACCCCTAAACGTTAAAATTGCTGCTAAACGTTAATTTTTAGGTCACCTTTCACAGCTATACATTAAATCGCTGCTAAACGTAAAAAAAGAGGGTGACACGAAAATGGTAAGAAAGGTTAAATGACATGGTACCGCTATAAAGGATGGGATTAATGCCGATATGCTGTTTCAGCGCCAACTGCCACTAAAGTCAAATTACCTAAAGGAACAAATGCTAAACTAGCTAACAAACTTACAAACTGATGTTTTGGAAAGAAACATACTTATATGAACATAAGAATCATGATTGAGATTTGTGGTGTTAAAAGAGTGCTGAATGCAGAAGTAAGTCAGTTTGCAGTGGAAATTCCTCGGTCAGTGTGGTAGTACAAAAGAGTGTGACTCAAATTTGCAGGGCCGCAGACGCCCTGCGAGAAACAGCACCGGAACCCCCGCATGCGAATCCGAATCATAATCCCAAAAGACCTCAGGCCGCCATGTGCCATTCGCTTGATTTGCACCAAATTAGCGCCTCTGTGAAAGCTGCAAGCTTCGCCTGGCGCCTATTTATAGCCTGTGCAGGGATAAGCAAGCCGGATCGAACCCACACACTTTTAACATCTGTGTAAAAGCGGCAGCCAGGAAAAAATATAATTCTATCACCACTTTTTTTTGTAATGATGGGGTGGGATGGAGGAATTTATTTTTAATTTTTATCCATGAGTTACTAAAATATTTGATGAAGAACCTTACTCTCGTCTGCTCTGAGCCCCATTCAAGGCTTTATGATGCGCGAACCGCGCTTGATTTGAAGAACAAAGAAATCATCGCTTGTCTGCAGCTTGGAAGTCTCCTACACTAAAACTTCCGGTAGCGGAGTAGCCATAAAATGCGGATTTATTTGAAGCGGAACTAATAGGATGTATTCATATTTAAATGCGGTCCTACTCTAACACTTATTAAGCAAAAGAGAGAGCCACCTGCACCACGGCAGATTCATGTAGATAGCATGGTCAAAAATACTTTCTCAATAAAATATACAACAGGAACACAGAATAATCTAAAGAAAGTGTATTAACAGATATTGGAAACATAAAGGATGCCTAAATTGATTAGACATTGGCTCTCTTTTTGTTGAAAAGGTGGTATTTATGGACGTTTGTGTAGTATATAATACAAATCTGCCCTGATCACGGTCGAAGCATCAGTCTGTTGCCCCGGCAACACAGGAAGTGATCAGTATCGCAGTTAAATATGAATGTCTCCTATTGAACATTGACCTCAGGGGCGTAGGTAGGATGTTCGATTGGGCGGTTCGATTGATATAAAGAATGGACCTGCAAAGACCGAATACTGCAAAGCCTTTTGGGGGGAGTCCGAGGGCAGCCCCTCCCCCCGAAAAAAAAATTAGACTCGAAGTGCAAAATGGTGCATTTGGGGGCCTAAAATAAGTTTCTTAGTGATTTACTCATCCACCAAGATTGGGCAAAAATGTTCACCTGGAAAAATGGAAACTATAAAGCTTAAGATTGGAACGGCCGAGCTTCATTAGTTTTATAACCATCCATACTTGTCTCATTTTAGTTATTTAAGTGTCTGAAGCATTACTTATGGTCTCTTAATCTAATCATCAAATGTTGAAAAATTAAAAGACCACTGGTTGCAGCAGTTTTTATTTGTGCTGTCTGGTCCCTTGGCTCCCTGCTTTACTACTAGATTGAAGACGGATGAGAAAAGTCCATTATGAAAGTAAAACCATGTGATACTCTGCACGATTGAATTCAGCGCAATTTACTATATATATTTTTTCTCGTCAAAATGAAAAAGCTACCTGATTTTAAGAAGTTGGATATGCAAGTTTTACCTTTTATTGTGGCATATTTCTTTCAACACTGTAGCATAAAAATAATTTTCGATTTTTTTCTTTTTGCCGGAATGTATTAAAACAGTTTTGGCCTAAGGTGTTCATTTCATTATTGATTCAGCGCATTCCTATTGTCAAACAGTATACTTTGCATTGAAACTTGCACGATAAGCATGATCTAACATGACTGTAAAACTAAGCTTAAGTGGATAAAAGTTAAATATATTGGGGGCATAAACTGACAACAAACTAATGGCTTTCCTGTTCTGGAGCTGCAGAACCAATCAAAATTATTTTTTGCGAGAGTTCTTGTGGTGTGGGACATCAGTGAAAATGACAACACATGGAAATTAAGTCAATATACATGTTACAAGTCACTACTCTCTCGCACTCATGGAACTGTACTGAAAAAAGGGATGAAAATAACTGTGAAAACCTGACTTAATGATCAGTAAACCATCATCATGTGAAATAATTGAAATCTCATTGCAATACAGAAGAGCCAAACTTCTAGGTATACGCTTAGTGCTATGTCCGTAAAATATCCGGGAGAAATTATATTTTGATTCTTAAAAATTACGGATATTTAAAACTTCCCAATTTCAGTTCTGTCTTTTAATTGAAAAGTGGGGTATAGTACTAGGCCTTCAGATGCACATTATGAAAGTAATCCTTTCATTCAAATTATGTTTTCCCTCTTCTGGGAAATTGATATTTTCTCAAGTAAAATGCTTAACTTCTTTCAGATTTGAATCACAGATATTTAAGATTTTTACAGTTCTAGAGCGATTATAGGAATATAAATTGCAGTCTTTGAATTGTTTAAAACGAAACGGTGTTATATTTATATCCTCCATTTGTAATATTGTAAATTGTGGACCCTTTGAAAATAAATTTGAATTTGAATATCCCTCGGTCATGTTGTGTACTGTACAAGAAGTAAATGCGTTATAGGAGCGAAAATTTCAGGACGAAGATAATTGATTCTCACACTGACCTTCGACACTTTTCTGCAGGGTGGCAATCTCAAACAATTTTCCAAAGGTGGACCTTCTTAACTTTTTCCCAGATCCTAAACTTCCATGATGCTACAGATACACAACCAAGGACTTGAGAAGCCAGTGAAGGCTGCTAATTTATTATAACATTTTGATGATCAACACAGATGGACGTCTACTTCAAGAGTAAATGTATTCAGCCGTAACATAACTTCTAGCCACCAACAAAATTTGGGGCCATTTTATAACGGTCACACACAAAACTCCTTGTGTTGTGTTCGGCTCAACCACACCAATCATGGTAATAAGGAAGTATGTTTTCATGCTGGTATATATATATATATATATATATATATATATATATATATATATATATATATATATATATATATATATATATATATATATATATATATATATATATATATATACTTTATGATTTAATGATTTAACATAATTTTATTTCAATAGAAAAGGGATTGAGGAACAAGCTTAAAGCTTATATAAACTCCTCTCCGTGTTAATACAACACGACAATTTCCACAAAGCAGGTCAGTAGATAACAATAAGTGCATGATAAAACAAAACAAGATTTGAATTTTGTGTATTCATTTTATTTGCATAAATTAAAGCTGTACAATTTTCGATCATGGTTCGTTGGATGTGGCTATGTTACAAGCAGATATGTGAAAGTTGGAATGGCATCTCCATCTATAATACTTTTGAAGCTATTTAAGATCTAAATTTTGTGTATTCCCCTTATTTATATAAAATAAAATCTGACAACTTTGGTTCATGGTTCCTTGGTTGCGGCATTTCCAAATGTACTGAAGGCACTCAGAAAGATTTTTGCTTTTTGTACCAAATTTGTCCCGAGTTTTTTTCGGCCACTTTTATTCCGAAAATCAGCAAGATTGCCGTTTTGACTGATCTACCAGTAAAATTGTGCATATTGTTTGGAATGGTCATGATGTTCAAAATTATGCAAATTGGGGGCAATTAAAATAAAAAAAGCCCCATATCGTCCAAACTATTGCAGATCAATACAAAATTTCAGTGTTTATGTATAGGTTTATCACACCTGCCAATATACTGGACAGTAAATGAAAGTTTCATCATTTTAAATCACGCTAATCAGGGGCATTGAAAATTTAAAAGTTGACCATCTCTAAATCTATGACACTTAGAGACGACATTCCAATTTCAATTTATAGTGTTGTGGCAAAGCCGCAAGTTGTTGAACCCAGAAGATATTCAGTCAGCACCAGATGACATAGCTGATGTTCTTTTATCTACGCAAGTATACATTCCAGTGCTGATTGATCCGAGACAGCCTTTGGAAGTCGAAAATGGTAAAACTACTGAAGCCAAATAAAGCACCAGGAGCGAATGGTATTGCGCCAGGTGTATTGAAGTTATTGGGTGATGACTGGGTCTTATTACTAACTTACTTATATAACCAAGTCTTTTATGGAGAATACCCAGATGAATGGTCACTTTCCAAAATGTTTACTATTTACAAGAAAGGCGATCACTCAGCACCAGAAAATTATAGAGACATATGTATTTTAGATGCCATTGCGAAACTGTATGACGTTATTTTGAGTAAACGGTTTTCTTTATGGTACACGTCAAGGGAGGAGCAAGCAGGGTCTGAAAAAGGTCGAGGCTGCAAAGAACAGATAATAAATGTGAGATTGTTAATAGACATTGCTAGAAAGACCAAAGAAACAATGTATATTGCCTTCATAGATTATGAGAAAGCCTACGATAGGGTAAATAGACTGATTTTGCTAAAACGTCTCGCCGAAGCAGGGTGCGGTGCGGTGCACTTGAAGGCTCTCAGCCAGAGCCTTATGAACTCTTAAGTGCAACATAGGCAGTGAAATTCTTGCCAATACAATTGGCGTACGCCAGGGTGGACCTCTAAGCAATCAGCTCTTTACTTTTCATATTGACCCAACTATAGACACTGTGAACACATCAGAGCCTGATGAATGGATGGCTGGACACACTCCACTGGCTTCTGTTGATGGACGATACTGTTGTGTTTGCAACATCCCGGTCTCGTTTGCTCTCTAAGTTGGACAAACTTCATGTGTGTGTCAAAGAAATAGGTATGAAGATTCATCCTAAGAAATCGCAGTATATCGTCGTAAATGCCAAAGACACTGCTCCAATTTCTCTCGATGATGTCACGGTATACCACAACATCTTATACCTACTTAGGAACTCCTATCAGCAATGCACCTATACACAAGCAAGTTCAGGAGCATATTGACAAAAAGTTCCCAAATGTGCCAAAGTTTTACTCTTTCTTGAGAGTAAATTCGGAAGCCCCTTTTCCGGTCAAAAGAAAGGTGTGGGAAAGTGCCTTAAAAGCCTCAATTTTCTTCAGTTGTGAAACCTGGATGACTAATAATCTACGTGCCGCAGAAAGACCCTACATGAGTACTCTCAAACAATGGATGTCGGTTCGTGAGACAACACCAACCAATGCTGTATTAACTGAAATAGGCATAAGTACTGCCGCTGGTTTGATACTTGATAAACAGGTTATGTTTCTTCGGAAGTTGATGGTCCGAAATGATTTTAGAAATACATATATATGCAAAGCTATCAAACTGGCCCAATCTGTCAGATCCCCTATGGGTCTTCATATTCTAGATCTGCAAAGTAACATAGATAAGAATTACAAAGGACAAGAATTAGAATCAGTGAAAGCCAAAATCCGCAATACGGACTCCACAAAATGTACTACATACTTACAAATTAATCCTTCATTGACTGCTCACGAAATCTATAAAAAGCAGAACATTTCTGAATGGTGAACAATTGCGGTTACACGCTTCAGATTAAGTTCCCGTCATTTGAAAATTGAAACTGGTCGATTGTCCCGAATACCACGGGAGCGCAGACTGTGTAACTGTGGACAAATACAGACTGAGCAACATGTTTTGTTCTCTTGTCCTGTCACGGATGACCTACGCCGCTCATTCCCCATTTTAATACTGGACAGAGACACAACACTTGGCATATTTTTCGATGAGAATGAGAACCTGAAAAAGCTATCTGAGTTCTGCTACAAAGCACTTCATATATCCTGTCAATTTTTCATGTTTACCATTAATGTTAATCCCAGAAAAACTTATGTTGAAATGTGGACAGTTATATCATATACTATGGTACTGAGATTCTTTTGAGTGTTTCTATTCCCCCCCCCCCCCTGTTATTATTTCTGTCAATAAAAACTACTACTACCACTGCAGTGACAAGTGGACGCAGTGTCCCAGCGCCGAAGGTGCACAGCTAGCCAGAGGGGTCCCTTGGCAACTCCCACCCCCGAAGCCCCCAAAAATCTGGAAGGGGGGGGGATAAATCAATCAAACAATCAATCAATCATTACATTAAACAGCGATTTGGTGCATTTCAATCAAATATATACTTTAGGTTGTTTTAGTAAACAAACTGAAGTTAATTAGCTCTGTTCATTTCTGGGAAAGAATGAAGATGACTCACATTGACTTTTTAGTTTAATTAAGCAAGTATCTTTGGGGTCGTGTGCAAACTGTTGAAACAGAAAGTTTCCTGATGTAAAGGGTAGTTGAAGCTTATTAACGGAAAACTGAAGAAGTGTTTTCTGTTCGGGAGTGAGGCGTGTTGCCGCCTTGAAAATCTTAATTTTCGTGTACTGGAGATATTTGGATCGCCCACCATTTGTAAGTACTAGCTAATACTTGAAGTTATCGATTTATTTGAGATATTTGACTCAAAATATTGTTATTTGTGTATCTAGACAACTTTGTCACTCCCGCGTACACGTTGTATCTTGCAGGATTTACCGGCTCAGCATCAGCAACAGTAAATATCATTTGGGTTAAGCCGTGTTATAAAGCTGTGTACTGTCCATGGTGAAATGCGAATGGAAATCTTGACTGATACCCATATGGATCAATAAAACTTCCAATCATGGAACTTATATTTCCGTATTTGCCTATCCCGCTTCCGTTGTAAACGTACTTTCCAAATCAGGTTCAATCACGCTCAAACGAATATAAGAACGTGGTAAACCATTGCGATGAAATAATCCCGCAATATATTCGCGTAATATATATATATATATATATATATATATATATATATATATATATATATATATATATATATATATATATATATATATATATATATATATATATGTATATGTACATATATACGTATATACATATATATATACGTATATATTATGGAACGCCGTTTCTTGTTTTATTCAGTATTGGATCAGATGATAAAATGTTTGATCAGAAGAACAAATAAATTTATTCTTATGAACAAATGTTAGATCAGGTGAATGACTATTTAATCAGAAGACTAAATATTTAATAACATGATCAAATTGATTTGATCAGATTAACAAATGTATTTGGTCGTCTCATCAAATGCAATATATTTGTTCTCCTGATCAAATTGATTTGTTGGAAATAACAAACTGATTTAATCAGGAGATCAAATAAAATGAATTTGATCAGATGAACAAATGCATTTGTTCATATGACTAAATCGATTTGTTCTTCTGATCGAATGGAATAAGGTATATCCTGATTTGTTCACCTGAACAAATATATTTGTTCCCGTGATCGAATCTATTTGATCTGCTGAATAAATGCAAGTTTCTCCACTACCCTATAATAATTACTCCCTCTTTTATGCCGATAGTCACTTCCGGTAGTCTGTGTTACTATAATACGCAAGAGGTACAATCTCGAACTTTGACATTTTCTTTATATAGCAACAATAAGTAGTAGCCGGGAGACGGAGCTAGTTGTCACAGGGTTAAGTTGTCATCATCCACTTTTTCAGTATCTCATTTGGCAATGCTTGCTTTTTCTAGTCTCCAATTGATAGTTGAAAACATTTGAAGAAAAAAAATCAGATTTCCAGCTACAGGCACGTTAGTTTAAACATATTTATTTCGAAAAATACAATTGGGGAACAGGGCCGTGCCCTATATAAATCCCTCTTGCACAGAAAGTGACATGTCACTGATATAGAAGACGAGTAAACTCCAAGAGGTGACATCACAGTACAAAAACAGATAGAGTGGAGCCGCCACACGAGTTCAAGAGAAACAACAATACAGAACGCCACAGACAGGGAGAGGGGTTTTAAGTACGCCTTCTCTCCAGCAAACCAATAGATAGTGTAGTGAACTCCTTGAATATCCTGTACTAGAGTCTATGTGACTGCTCCCAGTCTACCTGTTGCCTTAATGTAATCATGGACTGCATCGAAAATGTTTCGTTTTGCTGTGTTGTGTATGTTTTTGAGCCATATAACAGAGTCAAAACTGTAAAGCGTGCAAAAGGAATTACTTTAGCATGTTGTAAATTTCTAGCGGTTATATAAAATGGACATTCGCAAACATAGTGAAAAGTATTCTCTCTGCCATTGCCACAGGCACACATGGGAGTTTCTGTCAGGCTTTTCTGGAAAAGATCAAAATTGAGCTTGCTGCATCCCATGCAAACGCGCATGGGATATAGCAAACCTTTCGCCTCGACAAAATAGTTTGTTGACACTTTTTATATCCCGATTCAGTTTCATCTTGAACTCGGACAGATCCTCAGAACTTCTCACATATTCGGGTAAATTATTCCATAATCGTATGGCTGAAAGAATGACGAATTAAATAAGTTTGTTTTTGAACGAAAAAGGGAAATTCCTCCCTGATCTTACATTATATCTATTTCTTTCGTTGAAAGAATAAGATTACATAAGTATTGTGAAGCGTACCTGAAAATAATTTTGAAAAATAGGACTAATTTGCTTTTTTCGCGTCTTACCGGAATTTCTTCAAATCCAGTTTCTTCGTATAATAGAGGGTGATTAGTTCCAGAAGTAGCTCCAGTTAATTGAATATTTTCTAATTGCCGAGATTCCTGTGAAGTGCAGTTGTCCCACACCACAGAACCATATTCTAAAAGGGGTCTTATAAACGAGAGGTAGAGAACTTCCAGAGACCTCATATCAAGAAGGAACTGTAAATATTTGATAATACTAATCATTTTCATTACTTTGGTCGTTAGTTCTTTTATGTGACTGGACCAGGAAAGGTCAGAACGGAACATTAAGCCCAAGTGTTTATGCTCAGATTCCGTCATTAAGTTTCTTTCATGAATAGTAAATCAGGATATTGTACAGAGTTTCACTTTTTTGATAAAAAAACAAAAAACAAAAAAACAAAAAAAAACAAAAAAAACACGCTGCTTGTTTTTCTGGGGTTGAAAGACGCTAGCCACTGCCGCGACCAATCCTCCACTTTACGCAGATCAGAATTAAGGGCACCTGTCGCCGCAGTGGCGTCATCTACCCTTATAAAAAGTGTTGCATCATCGGCAAAAAGCCGTATAGATGATTGGACCATATTTACAATTTCGTTTATGTATATGAGAAATAACATTGGGCCTAGAACAGAACCTTGAGGCACACCCGCATTGACATGTCCCCACCTTGACGATGCTCCATGCACAACGACCCTCTGCATGCGTCCATCCGGGTAATCGCCAAACCATCGCAACAGAGGTCCACTTATACCAGAATTGTGTAATTTGTGTAAGAGATCGCAAAACACCACTCTATCATCTTTTTGTAGGTCCACTGCTTCACAAAAATGGTGATATAAAAACACAAGCTGATTGACCGCACTATCACCTGGTACGAAATCAGACAGAAATTCTGATAGAACGACGTTGTCACGAAAGAAATTGAACTCGTATTTAAAAATTACTTTTTCGAAAACATTACTAAATATATTCAATAAAGATACTGGTTTGTAGTTATAACAGTGGTTTGGCGATTCCCTTTTGAATATTGGAACAACGTTGGTCTTTTTCCATTGGCTGGGAAATTTACATTCGGTCAAGGAGATGTTAAACAGTTTTGCAAAAGAATCTGATATAGATGGAGCTCCTTCTTTGAGCAAGCGTGCACTTATACCGTCCGGGCCGTTTGCTTTAGAAATATCCAGGCTTTGTAAGAAAAAAAAATACTTCATTGCTCTTGACACTGACATTTTCTAATTTGTTAGGAATGTTATTTAGTTGTGCCGGTGGTATAACATTTGTGTCGTTAACCTTAGTATGGTTGATAAGGAAATCATTTAGAAGTTGAGCTTTTGCTTCTTGTCCTTGAAAGCTTGTTTTTCGTGTATTAATGCCGGGATATCAGAGACTTCCTTTTTGTACAAAAAGAATTTGACAGTGAACCACCAGCTTTTTTTCCCCTTTGTTTTGTATTATCTATTGATTCGGCCAGGCGATCATAGTAATCGTTTTCCGCATGTCTTAAGTCTTCAATATATTTGTTTCTTAATTCCTGAAATATAGCCAGAGGGATTATTTCAATTTAGCCCGTCCATGGATGCGTTCCACATTTCTCTTGGCATTGCGGAGGATTGGAGTGTACCATGGTGCATCACCTGGTCTTATTGTAACTGTGCGACTTGGTACAGGCACGTTACAATCGTTTGTAAAGAAAGAGAGAAACAAAGAAAAAAAGAGAGAAGAAAGGAAGAAAGAAAGAAAGAAAGATCCTCACATCCTTCCCCAGGCATTTGACCTTGAAATGACCTTTGACCTTGAGATGACCTCTACCTGAAGTGGCCCTTGACTTTTAAAATAACATTTTGGCTTTAAAATGATATTTTGACCTAAACCTGACCTTTGACCTTGACATGACCTTTGACCTTGACAAGACCTTGACATTTGAGATGACCTTTGTCTTGCTATGATTGAGCTCCAATACACTCGGAACTACATCTTCTATAGTATATAAGATATTGAAGATTTATAACTTTAATTACGCTCATTTGCATACTGTTGAAAAGCATGACCTCTCATTATAAAAAGACCGGACTGCATCTATAGAAGTATAATTGTGCCAAGTTTGGAGTTTGTACGTATAATACTTTTTAAATGAAATGTCGGACAATTTTGCCTGGAAAGAAAGAAAGAAAGAAAGAAAGAAAGAAAGAAGGAAGGAAGGAAGAAAGGAAGGAAGGAAGGAAGGAAGGAAGGAAGGAAAGAAAGAAAGAAAGAAAGAAAGAAAGAAAGAAAGAAAGAAAGAAAGAAAGAAAGAAAGAAAGAAAGAAAGAAAGAAAGAAAGAAAGAAAGAAAGAAAGAAAGAAAGAAAGAAAGAAAGAAAGAAAGAAAGAAAGAAAGAAAGAAAGAAAGAAAGAAAAGAATCCTGGAAAAACAATATGTCTGTGTTGGCACACAGACATAAAAATGCGCATATTCATGACCATGAAAGGCATGACAAAAAGCAGTGTCTAACCACCAAGGAAAGAAAGAGTGAGAGAGAAAGCAAAACAATCCTCACATCCGCCCCAAAAGCAATAGCAAAAGATCATGAAACCACCGTCCAAATTAATGATTAAACCCGCCAAAATACAATCATATTGAAATGATAAATAATAATGATCCATTGTGCGCAGCCAGTTTCGCCCGCTTTAATCTGTAAGCCAAGCCATAAAATGTCAGCGGTGTAAATGTCTGCAATGTCCGTGTTGAAGATATTGCGGACATTTCGAGATTGTAACTTTTGCCTGTTTTACTATTTGTTGAGCGGATCAAATACTGGCGGAAGTGATATGTGCTGAAGTTTAAATATTTGATCCGCGGAACAAATCAGACAGGGAGCGTAAATTTAATTTAGTTGAGACATATTTAATGATATGATCAAATCGATTTGATCAGATGGTCAAATAACATTTATTTATTCTCCTGGCCAAATCGGATATTTGTTCATGTGATCAAATAAAAGTATATTTGTTCCTCTGATTCAATCGATTTGACCAGAAGATCAAAATCAATATATCCAGAAGAACAGATAAACTGTATTTAATCACATGAACAAATGTATTTATTCACCTCAGGAAGTCGACTAGTTCTTTTATATATATATGTATATATATATATATATATATATATATATATATATATATATATATATATATATATATATATATATATATATGTATATATTCCTGCTTACACCTCTCCAATGAAGAAGGTAATGGGAATTTATCAACATTTCCTTGAATTCGATAGGTCGTCGGTCGGGTTACTAGAAATAAAGGCTTGTTTTTGCAAGTTTCTTTCTTTCTTTCGTTCTTTTTTCTCTCTTTCTTTCTTTCTTTCTTTCTTTCTTTCTTCTTTCCGCCAAATTTGTCTGGAGCTTTTCTCTGACACCGTGCAAGCTACACTGTTCAACTTGGCATGGTAATACACCTAGTTGGGAAATTGTCTCTCTGATTTGGAATAGTCATGATGTTCAAAATTATGCTAATTAGGGGCAATTAAAATTTTAAAAGCTCCATATCTTCAAAACTATTATAGGCAGATACAAAATTCAAAGTCCAGCATATAGGTTTGTTACATCTGCCATTCTGATGGACAGTAAACAAAAGTTGTGAAATTATAAATTATGTTAGTTAAGGCACTTTGAAAATTTAAATCTTGAATATCTTCAAAACTATAATAGATAGAGGTGCATCCAATGAACCATGAACCAAACTTGTAGGATTTGAATTTATACAAATTAGATGATTACCTAAAATTTAAATATTGAATAGCAAGGTTACTTGTAGCTAGTGCAGTTTCTCCAGGCACCCAGACTGATTTGCTAACAAGCAAATCAAATTTTCTAGTTTTATCTGCATCCGTCGAAGGAGCCCACCTCGTCTCTTGGGCATGTAGTCTCTTTTTGCTGCTATTAGAGGACGCTTTTTGTCCACTTTCGGTTGACGGTATAAAGGACATTTTCGCGGCAATGTTGAACATTAAAGGGCCACAGAATTGGTCTGCTTAATATGAAGAATTGATCCTTCAAAATTCTGTATCACTGTGTCTCGCTCGGGTAAAAGACAATGGTAAGTTGTATATTTAGATTTTTTTGCAGTGATTTAATTTTATTTTCCTGTGCTAGTTCTGTTCATGATGCGTGCTGCACGTTTGACTTCGTTTGTAAACAAATACAAGCCATGTTGATGTTGTAAGGATTGGAATCGATCATCAGAATCTTTTTTGAGAGTATGTTTTATTCCCATGAAAAATACAGAGATTAAGATACATAAACAGTACTGTGAAAAGGTCTGATAACAAATTCAAAAAGTCGGCAAACACTCGGGGTGTGACAGAGTCCAGTAACAGTTCCCATGCATTCTGCTGCTGTGCACAATGTGATATTCCAAAACAAAAAAATATAAAATACTGATTTTCATGACGCAGGCACTGCCAGGCAGTCGTAATAATGTTTCTCCTGCATCTCACTGCATGGGCATCTGACTCGTTCAAAATTGAATTGCATGTTCGGGAAATTTAAATGTTCCCCGTGCTAGGTTGATGATGATGATGATGATGATGATGATGATGATGATGATGATGATGATGATGATGATGATGATGATGATAACCACCACCATCATCATCATCATCATCATCATCATCATCATCATCATCATCATTATTCTTATTATTATTCTTATTATCATTATTCTTATTATTATTATTATTATTATTATTATTATTATTATTATTATTATTATTATTATTATTATTATTATTATTATTGAGGCCCCTAAATAATAAATGGGGGGAGGGCTGTGCCGTGATTTGTAATATGTAAAAATAATGATCTTCTGATTTGTGATATTGAATTGTCAAATTCAGTGACAGTGATATGTGAAATTGAAGAAATTATTTTTGGTGAAGGGGTCTATGTGATATTTAAAACCTAGGTACTGATATGTGATATATTCAAAACAAATACATACAGATTTGTGATATATAATAAAACCCCTATAAGGGCTTTATTATTAGGTTGTCGAGATTTAACCTGGATCCTTTTTATGACCTAATTTTGATATCACTCCACTACTAGTCTAACATTTTTATTTTATTTTATTTTTGTGGAGATTTTTAATTGGATTGGCATTCCACAAGTCAAGAGGCTACGGAGGGAAGCCAGTCTTTAACTTAAAGTGGCTATGTGCAATAAACTTCATTTACTTTTTACAGTGACTTGGATGATGGTCTAGAGACTGAAGGAAACCAGGTCCAGACACAGACGTTTCGCAAGAAAGATCCATGTATATCCTCCACCTCAGGCTCAGATCATGCTGATTGTTGGGACATTGCCCGATTTGTCACAGCTAACAAGCCCACTGATAGGACAGCTAAATATCAAATATTGAAGAAAGTCTTTGTACCTCCTGAGAGATGTGACTACCCACCAAAACAATATACAGAAAAGGGAAAAGTTACAAACAGATATGATTCATTGAATAGGATATATTTATACACACACACACACACACACACACACACACACACATATATATAGTTTAGCTTATGAACTGACGCCTCTCTCTATTGGATTATCAAATTTATTTACACATATGTATAATATGTATAATCATCATGATGATTATGATGAAATCAATACAATGTACTCGGACTGTGCATTATGTATTCTTTTCTAAAAGCTAGGGTAAGAAAAACCTCATTCGCCTCTTACCATCATGGTATAAACTTCTGGACATTTTTTTTTAATTTTATAAATTGAATTGGGGCATTTTTTCTTTGTCTAATTCTCTTCAAATTAAAATTAAAAAAATGGATAGGATGATTGATGTTTAAAAAAATGTCATTGCAGGTACTTCAATCCACAATGGTTTTAAGATTACACAGGCCTGGTATATTCACCGCCACTGGATGGCTGCTTTTGCATATACTGTGTTCTGATGTTCTGAAACAGAAATATTTAGATCTGATTTTATGCATGCCATGTCTGATATTGTGCCTTTTCTTTCACCAAAAAGTGGAGAAGTATTGTTCGCACAAAGCTTCAAAAAGGCTTGAAAAGTACTGAATTTAAATGCCCCCGTTCCAGGCCTTGAAAGGTATGCAATTTCCTAAAGAAGTCTTGAAAGGTATGGAAAATCGATTTTCCGGTTAAAAAAAAAACAGAATGAAAAAATCTATTTGTGTGACTTTATTTTAATGTTTGTTGCGATACCTACGATCGTAGTTTGTTTTCATCGCTAAATATAGCATCTGTGGGGTTTTCTGCGGTGCACAGCATCATGGGAGGCAGTTTTTTCAACTCTCGATGTAACAGATTCTTTGCGAGATTTGAAAAACAAGCGTGTGCCATTTTGATTACGAGTTGTGGTCCATGGTTGAACGACCGTGAATGTTTGCTGCAGGTATAAATTGTGCACCGAACCGCAACAACAATGGGAGGCTGTACATTAATGAACTTTGGCTTGAAAACCCCGAATACAAGGACTGGGTTTTGCCTGTAAAACAGAACAAATACAACGCAAGATATAAGGTGTGTGCAAGTAATATTGAAAAATATGGAGAAAGCAGCGCTTGCTCGCCATGCTACGAGTACAAAACACGACAAAAGCCTGGAAAATTTCCTGAATGGATATTGGTAGCTTCTTCAAGCGGAATACAGGGAAGTCACCGATCTCACTTGACAAAGATAGTGCAGTAAACGCAGGGGCCGGTAGTACTGCCGATACTGCTGGGTAAAACACAAAGTTGAAGACTGTTACCAGTACCAGTGTAGCAAGTATGTGCACAAACAACGACACATTAAAGTCAGAGATTCTGTGGACTTTGCATACGGTGACATCTCACCGTTCATTCAAGTCGAATGAAGGGATTGGAAAGCTGTTTGAGGTGATGTTCTGGGACAGTGCAATTGCAAAGAAATGGGCATGTAGAGAAAGAAAAAATGCATACCTCAGTATGCATATTTCAATCCATGTTGTGATGGCAGATGGCACAAATTGCTTATTTACCTTGTGGTGTTCGTGACATGCATCTGCCTTATGTTTGAGGTCATTGTTTTCCTGTAATGCAATTGACTGCAAATAAATTTGATTACATTGAAAGAAAATAGGTGTTTTGTGTTTTTCCTTTCAGAGTGATAAATGGACTCTCTGGGATGCTCTAAGTAAGAAATCTTACTGCTCTGCATTTTGCACAATGGATTTTTAAGGCGCATCTAAAGCATGCACTTATATGCATGTACATGTTTGGTTTGAGAAATTCTAGACTTGCCAAATGGTAACATAACCTGTCTGCAGGTGCATTTTTCAGTCCACATTTGTTGTAGTTTTTTTCCTGTTTTCTCTTCACAGGAAAGCCATAACTGCACCTTTATAATGCTAAAAATGCATGAGCTTAGAGGGGCTGGTACCCCTGGACCCCGATAGGGGCACTGCCCCCTGCACCTCCGCTGGGGGCCTATACTGCCTCCAGACCCCCGGCATCTTGCCCCCCCCCCTTCCGAAATCCTGGATCCGCCTAAGATGAATGCTTTTAAAATTACCAGTATACCACATCAATTTTGGCTGAAGTATAACTTAATACTGTTTCGTATTCGGGAAGGGGGGGGCGGGGATTCCCTGTGCACCCTATGGTGGATCCGCTGCTCTTTATGTCACTGTCTGTACGACTCGCGTCCGATTTATGACGTTTGGCAGATGGTTTGCCTGTCACTGTATAATTAAGTATTATTAACCATTATATAAAAACATGATACACATGAGTAACAATATAACAGAAGCAGACACAGGATTAAGGCTGGGGGGGGGGGGGGGGGGCATGATGTATAAAAGTTGTAAATGATCAGCACTGAAGTCAGAACACCATGTTCCCGGAGGAATACTTGCATTTTCAAGTTAACATGTTGTGCCATATTGGCAATTCTGAAGACTTCTTTGACGAGTTTTAAAACTCTATTTCTCAAACGTGGTGCAGGAAAAATATCATTGTTATGTTTCATGTTACTCGAATCTGTACAGAGAGACGCAATATACACTCCGATGTAATGGTCAGGTCATCATAGATGCGCGCCATTTGCTTGTCCACCGATCATTCATAATATGGTAAGAACATTCGTGTCCCTCCATTCTGATAGGTCCATCAACATTTTTTTTGTGGAAGTAGCAACGACACAGATGTTTAGCGGGGTGTGACTTTTTTCACGGATAGCGACGATTTAAACAATACCCATCTCGGAACATCAAAAAGTTTAATTTAGCATTTAGCGGCCATTAACGTTTATTGGCTGCATGGTGTTCCAGCGCAAAAACTATGAATCGGTCTGACTTATGAAGGTGCATATGTGTAGGCGGGGTGGGGGTGGGAGTGAGAAGGAGGCGTGAGTGGATGGATGGTTGGATGACTGGCATCCAGCGATTAATATAAAGGTATTTTGTGGGGGAAGAAAATTGTTTCTGAAGCGAAGAGTGTATCCTATTTTTTACAGTCTTCAGATATTTTAAAAACCCACAAATAGGCCTACTAATATAGTGTTCACTGCATTTTTTATAGTGCAAAGGTCCCACTTAACACAGGGGTTCCTTGTGGCAAAATTTAAAAAAAAAAGTCCAAATAGATACTTTGTCTCTATGCCTAGTACATTTCATGCTAATTACACATGAGAGATAGAGGTACATAACTTGTTAACAAGATAACAGAAGGAAACGTGTGAGTAGTCGGAACTGACTAATTCGAGGGTCAGGAGTCCATTTTAGAGGCTATTTTGACAATTGACGGCCATTCTGATATTCAAAACCACGATGGACGCTGGATATTTTCTTTCTATCAGGCACAGTGCATGAGGGAAACATTCCCTTAGAGCTGGGAACAAGTAGCTGTATGTCCAGGCACAGAATGTAGTCAAGCTTTATCACTGATAAACAATTAGGTGGAGAAGCATTTAATTGGTGACCCAGTACCAGATAACAGCGGATATTAATCATTTGCTTTGTCTATCACATGGGTAAAGTAGCCCCCCCCCCTCCCCGTTGTCTTTATCAGCATAATAAGCATAATGTGCATGCCAAGGAAGAAATAAAAGCTTAACCTGGACCCCACACTGTGCCCGACCTGGCCTCTAATCTACTAGGGGTATGGAGGTATTCTTCGTCTCAAGCAGTGTTTCCATCATGTACACCTATTCAGACATTCATGAGCCACAAAGGTGCATTACACATCAATTCCTACTACTTTTGGAGGTGGGGAACTCAGCTCTGGCATTTAATTGATGCTAGAATATGATTTATAGTGCTCACAGTCCCCTAGTTAGCATAGAATAAGCTAATTAGCACCTGAAAAAAGTAGCTGACCAGTCACTAGCTTTGGTACAAAGGCGAATGTGTCAATAGTCGCAACTGCCTAATTTGAGGGTCAGTAATCCATTTTATGCCCCCACCTAGATGGGGGATGGATTTGTCCTTTTCCGTCCGTCTGTCCTCTCATCCATCAGACATTAAAATTGTCAGAATTAAGTCCCGCGAATCTAAAAAGCCTTTGGATACACAACCATAAACTTTGTGGGAACCTAAATCTATTTATGAAGGTGTGCACCTAGGGTTTCGTTTGTCTCCTGGATTAACTATTCTGTGTGAATTAAGCATCAAGTGGTGAACATGTTGATTCGACATTTTACTTGTCAGAATTGTGCCGCATGTATCCCATGAGGTATTTCAGGTACACCTATAAAACTTGATGCGAACATCAATCAATATATGAAGATTTGCATGTGGGGTTTTGTTTATCTCTTGGATTATTTTGATAATTAATCATTATTTTGTAAATAATACAGAAAACATGACTAAAATTCATAAATTCCAAACCCAACAATGACACCAAAGAGATTTCACAGTTACCAAAGCGTCAACATTCATCTTCCAGTACCAATGTGAAGAAACAAATTTCATTCCTGACTTGAGACAGGCACTCCCCCTATAAAAGGCAACTGGTGGTTTTAAACCGGTCCTCTCAACCTTTGAAATATTCTTCATTAACTACAGACTATGGAGTTTCCAAAATGTACAGGCCTAACTACTCAAAACCCAAGTTTTATGACTTCTGCAAAAAATAAAAAGAGACCTGGTAGGCCTATCACTGTTTGGTTCTGCTGACTTGTAAGCTAGCTGAGTTTAAAGCACAAGAAAGTAGGCCTACATCGTTTTTGTGATATTTATGAATCTGGAACATTTTAAACACACTCTACCTCCATTATAACTATGAGTCGGAGAACACAGCCCACAGCACAGTATAGGCAATGAAGGATGTATTAAATAGTACAGAAAAACATGACCAATTTTAATTAATTCCAAACCCAACAATGACCCCAAAGAGATTCCACAGTTACCAGAGCGTCAATATTCATCTTCCGATACCAATGTGAAGTAACAAATTTCACTCCTGTCTTTAGACAGGCCGTCACCCATAAAAGGCAACTGGTGATTTTAAACCAGTCCTCTCAACTTTTGAAATACTTTTTATTAGCTACAGACTATAGTTTTTTTCCAAAATGTAAAGGTCTAACTACTCAAAACCCAAATTGTATGACTTCTGCCAAAAATGAAAAGAGACCTGGCAGGCATATCACTGTTTGGTTCTGCTGACTTGTCAGTCAGCTGAGTTTAAAGCGCAAAAAGGAAGTTAATTCAACGTTACACTTGTCAGATTTGTGTCACGAATATCTAAAGAAGTTTTTTATACCTCTCTTTGTAATGAAACCTAATAGAATAACATATCAATATATGCAGATTTGTGTCAGGGGTATTGTTTGTCTCTCGGGTAAATTATACAATGTTCATTTTTCACTAACTTAGGTATTGAAAATGTTTATTCAGTGGAAATGTTTGCTCAAGTTAAACTTGTGTCATGTGTTTTTTCACAAAGTGTTTGAGGTATAGATATGAAACTTGATAGCAACATTAATCAATATGTGGAGATGGACACCTTTCGAGTTGGGGTTATTTTGACATTTGGTAGCCTTTTTTACCCTTAAGGTCGAAGATTTGAAGCCAGCACATTTGGATAACCTCTAATTACTTTTTAATGTTTTTGGATAGTTTGATACTTAAACTACATGCTCCGAAAAACTCATATGTCTAAACATCAAATTTATATGAGACAATTGAGCTGAAAACTTTTGTTTACATGGAAATGTTTCAGCAGTGCTGAGCACATGGGGTTTGTTTGCATGGGCATGATAATGAACCATGTTGTTGCTTGCACAGTCATTAGTCAATTATCCCTGGCAACCAGGTGAGACACTGACATGGGTCACTCATAGGGAACAGGAAGTCATTAGCCATGGAGAGAAGAATGGGCCAGTTGAGACTAATCACTACCATTGTGCTGAATACTATGAAATTCTCTATCGATGTAAAAATAAATTAGCAAAATCCATTTACTGGACCCCAAATATGGAAAGTCGCATGTGACCCCACATTCAAACAAGCCACGTGTGATGTTCCCAAGTTAAAAACTGTCAAGTTTTTAGCCAAAAAAAAATTTTTTTGGAATGACAAAATCACAGAGCTGAAGCTACAAGTTTATTTCACACAATAATAAAAACACAGGACAGAAGAAATGAGTATATGTCATATTACAGCCATAAATGCATAAGAATTTGCAACATTCTCTTTCAATACAATTTTCTCGGAACTGTACTTTGCTCAACTTCTACAGTTTGTACCTCACCTCACAAACATGGGAATTGCCCCATCACATTAAAATCAACAGATATTAAAAGAAAAATATCATATCCAGGAGTGGTTCCCATGCATTCTTTTTCTGTCAACCCATTCCGTGACTTTTGCAGTAATATATAGAAAAATAATGAGCATCCTGTCAAGACTAACTTAAACAATTTATAACTTTTTATTTATGCTCTTTCAGGACTCGCCAGTGCATTCGATCCTGGACGTGGATATATATGTATATATATTTTCAATTTCTTCTGTTTTTAACTTTAAAAAAAACCCCAAACAAACAAAACAAAACAATTTTGTTCGACTTCTACGTGAAAAATGTGAAAATCCTACCAAGTCAGAAAGAATGCTATAAACTATAAAAAAATCCAATCCTGCAAAAAAAAAACAAACAAAAAAAAAACCTTTGGATACAAATCTATGGGTATGTGGTAACCAGAAAATATATAGGTTGAATAAACTTGTGAAAAAATAAAATTAAATGGCTAATATCGATCCAAAGATGCCAGTGTCACTGCGCACTGGCTTCCGATCTCCACCTTAAAATCCAAGATGGCCGCTGTATATTATGTTTTTTTTTTCAGGTATCATGCATCACTAGTAACAATACATATCCCTTTAACAACAAGTGAAAAAGTAACCAGAGTCTGATGTTAATTGTGCCTCTCAGAATGCACTAATTTAGACATGTATATCGCAGGAACAAGCATTACACAACAGTTTGTATCAATTTGGGGGGGGGGGAGACCCAGTTGTGGCATTCCATTGGTTATAAAAATTGTTTATCGTGCAACACAAAAGAAAATTTGCACTTTACTAATAAAACACCTGCATGATGGTATGGAACTCCTGGGTATGCACGATTTCCTTAAAAATCATTTCTGATGCTGCATATGCCATAAGGGTAGATTTATGTTTTTAAAGTTGGAGAAATGCTAGATGAAATAAATTCATGAATACTGATCACATATTACACAACTATCTATCACATCATAAATGAAACATAAAACAGGTATTATAACATATTAAACACAAATCAGTGACAAAAAAAAATTTTTTTCCGTGAAGACACTGGAAAATAATAAAATTAAAATTGGCGATGGTATTGTATGATGATTAAGATTGAAGCATATAGTCCGTAACAAATTTGAGGTCAACTGTATGTTATTTGTATGACATCACAGTCCTGTTACGGCACGTCACATCACAGTCCTGTTGCAGCACTTCACCTGGAAAATAGAAGAATCACAATTGTCTGCCTTATCAAAATGCCTATAAATACTATTTACAAATACTCCCAACATATGGTCCTTGTCTGATTTAAAGGAAGTTTTGAGACATATGTGGATACGTCACGTTAAAAAATTGTTAACAGTATTTAACAGTGTTAGGCACACATTTGATGAGACTCGCACAGGCTGAGGTGTGGCTCTCAACTGTTCTGACCAGGATTAAGTCATCTTGCATCTTAATTTATGAGGATGCCATTTTGTTTGTGGAAATTAATGTCAAATGCATTTCACACCCTCAAATTATCCACTCCAAACGAATCACACGGTTAATGCTAAATGATTGAAATGTAGGAAAGTGTTTCTTTTTGGCACATATTAGCATAATTTATGCTGATTGAGGCAACTTAATGATATTCATTCAGAAATGAGAATTTTTAATGACTTGTGGTAATGCGATATAACAGGTCTCAGTCTGACATCAGGGAACATGGAGAGCACACATCAGGGTGGGTGGAGGGTTACAAACCATCAACCTCCACACCTTCAAAGCAATTCAGACTTTCTTTCAGCTTTCACCTTCAAGTCACATTCAATCACAAATGTAGTGCCAGAAATGAGTTCCTCGCCCACAAAAATAGTATAAATTCGTGTGTTTCATATAGCTCTTGCTCGAAGAGTTGTGAAGTTAGGCAAAATTTTTTAACAAAGGACGGTAACCAGTGGCCAACTTGAATTCTGAAGGCCAAAATGGCCGCTTAGTATCACAATTAGCTAAGAAATGCATTCCTTGCCCTTGAATTAGTTAGTTGCAACTATTCACATATATGTATTTTTCATAATGGTTGCAAAGTTAGGCGGTCCTTTCATTCATGTGTTAATTTGCATAATTTATGCTAATACGTTGACTTTAAGCATAGTGACAGAGTGTCTCTTTGTCTCTTTTTTCATTTGTCAGATGGGACCTTTGCACTAAGAAATAGAGTGATCTTCCCCCCTTTTTTGTCCTAAACAGGTTTACTACCTGTAACTGGAGTAAATATGCGTTTGCCCTCATCCATTCACCTTCTCTGTCCAAGCTTCATGCCCCTGACCTGACTGAAGAGCGTTTTGATTTACCAGCAATTTAAAGTTGCGTTGTGTTTACAGGTTGCCAGTGATCCTCAGTTGTAAATCAAGTGGGCAAAATGTGCTGGATTGTGTGCCGTGAGGTAACATCTGACTTTCCGTGGCTTTTCAGCCACAAATATTCACGTGATCGTTCAGTTTCCGTTGAAAATGCAAATCAAACTCTTGGTTTCCCGCATCTTGCTTGGCACGACAACCCTTGGAGCAATTGTGCCGGTTGCGTGGACAACCTTTGCCACTTGCCTTAATCAAGCGCATGGTGTATGCAACGATTTTTTGTTGTGGGTGAATCAAGGGAAACCAGTATAACAGCCTACGGGTAGTCAGGAGAATATTTGCTCTTTTTTTTGACAATGGCTTTTGTTTTTTAACACAATTCCACCATGGTCGCACATGACCCGAATACTGTATTCCAGGAAACTGGGCGTGCTCAACTTGCCGAATCCATGTAATTTTATCATGGGGTTAAAGGAGTATTTCCACGCTACTATTGTCGTCTGATCAAATATAATTTACCTGTCATTTTTTCACGATCGGCCAGTATCGATATTCTTAGCATATTCCCAGCGGTATATTGACCAAAAACGCTGAAAAAGTGGTAAAAATGCGCTTTGTGTTGACGAGTTTCATGACCAAGTCTGAGCGACCGTTGGAAGGGAAATCCATGACCACCCTGCGAGTCTATAAAATGACGTCATGTCACGTGATCATAAACTGGGCCAACACTGTCAACAAAGCAGCATGGAGATCACTCTTTTTCTCAGAGACAGAGAAAAGTGTCCCTTTTTTCTTTGTAGTCTTGGGCGTACGGTCCGCATCCGCCATGATGATGATAACATGTGCTCGATGTTGTGTACATACGGGTACCGCGACAATCGCAAGGAATTGTGGGAGGAGTTTTCCGAGCTAAATTTAGCTACGCTCTATTCAAGCGGGGACGTGCAGAAAAGCTATCGATAGTCTTTCATACGAGGGCCAGGATAACATTATGAGTTTGGGATATTTCCCGTTCATGAAATTCGATAAAATTCACGAAGCTTATTATATAAAGGTAGGGCTGTAAATTGACGAAAGTTGAGGTTTATTTGCCGCATGGGAGTTTTTCCAGCGTATGTGCTTCTAGCCGCGCGGGCCTACTCCTTTAACTCTCTCAGTGCCGACTGCAACTACTGTCGAAACACTTGAAACAAACTGCTTTGGATTACAATAAGGGTAACAGATTCATGTTCCTCGTAAAAGGACCCTTCATTCATATAGCAGCCGTCTACAACCAAATGAAATATATAATGGTCCAGGTCAACAGCGTTGTGCCCAAAACGCATCGTGGAAGGCTGTTGACTCGGTCCAAAATGTTGCACTGAAAGAGTTAAATACAGAATAAAGGATACGTCTTCTTTCCGTACTATATATCAGCAAACTTTATTTGCCGTACAACATACTTGCAAGAATGAATGCATACTTTAGCAAGGGTGAAATTTATTGTACAACGTGCAGACAGTCAATTGATCAATATGGCTACACAAAACGTGCGTGTAACTGATAGATGGCGCCAACGGAAGCGAAGTTAAGCTTGTAGTTTGATGGTCCGGCGTGAAAGTTGAGCAACATCGCATATCTTGCTGCTTGAGGCCGTCCCAATGATTACAAAAGCAATCTCGATCGAATTACCTACATCTTGATGCTTTGTAGGCTTTCCATCACATTGATTGCCTTGCTGATATGCGTCAGCGTCTTGCAATAATGAGGGTCTCTGACTGGTTCAACAGACAAGGGACTAGGGAGGAAATCCAACAGATACAGCTATTTCACAGCAACACTACCTTTCTGCTTTTTTACTACATTGATGTGGATATCACACAATATAATTCTTGTGATTCCTGCACAAGAAAGTATTATAAACAACTGACAGATAGTACCCCACCCGTGGATTGAAACACTTTTAACAAAATGCCAGGGTGGTACAGAGTGTTGCTATTTTCTACATAATTACAACGTTGTCAAAGGCATAACTATCACAAAATAATCCTACATCAGTTACTTATTTTGCGATCGAGCGAACAAGCAACTGTATGCAGGCTACTTGCAAAATTTACTACGAGAGGGAAATCATAATAATGATAATACTCCTACAAGCACAAAAGAGTAAAGATCGCAGTTCGCATATCACATACTTGCGACGCTCACGCACAAGTTATATAGCGCACATAAAATTATGTTAGCAACTACAGTCGAGATGCTGACCGTAGCTTAATGAGATGCAAGATTAGGGGTCAAATAAGCAGCCCGTTCTCAGTTGCATAGCTGGGCAGTGTAGACAAAGAAGCATGGGTTCATCGGAATCCTTGCTATTTGGGAGTGTTGCGCTGCAATCATCTCAAAATGCATGCACATTTTCCCGGACAGATCATGTTAGGTATTGCCCTGTTGTTACAATTTTGAATAACAGTTTCTCATGTGCTTGTGACAGAAATTAACGATAAACAATTACAAAATAGGGCAAAACTTTATTTCCTATAGCCCTGCCAAGTCCTGGTTTCATTAGTCATGCATTAATACACACTGTATTGTATGTTGTTCCATCACTCTGTGTATAATGCTGCAAAACTGGATAAAACACTGGTTCAGTTTCCAGCAAAGGTGAGTGCTTGGTTCTTGTTATTATGGGAATGGCGGTCATCTTGAGTGAACAGCGAATCACAGAGCCCTTGTGTCCATGGCACCAATCAAAATGGCCAGCCCTCTGTTTATTCATCTCTCAGCTTCGGATCACATGAAATGCGTGTGATCAAATGATTTATCACTTATATAATAGTTGGTGTCTTTAATGGGTCCAGATTAATGGTTAGTTTTCAAGCCTCCTGTCACCCAACACGCCATTGAAAATGCAAGAGATGCCTGATTTGAGCAGCCACCGACCAGATGCTGCTCTGGCATTTTAATTAAAAACAGATACAGGAGACATTCATACTGTAAATTGATCGACAAGTGTGCATGTTTTCAAGAGGGTATAGATTGAGACTGGGGTGGGTTAAATTTCCGAGATACAAAGTGGTCCAATTTGAATAACGGAACAGTTTATTTTATCAGAAGTAATGTCGGGGGGGGGGGGGGGAGGTAAGGACAACTGATAAAATAAAACTTTTCCCTACTCCCTGAATATATATTAAACTGCTCCCTGCAAAAGTGTTTTAATTGTTAGACTATTCAAGGTGCACTTGAGAATTAACGGGTCTATACATTACTTTCTAAACCTACCCCATTCAAGGGAGTAATGATACATCTTCTGGCATAATGATGTTAAGTGCGGGAATTGTTTGATAAAAACGGGCTTAAAGAATGTCTTTTTTTCATTTAAAAGCAATTAAACGTAACGGCAGATCATTTTTATTGCCCTCCAAATATTATGTCCGATGGCAGACAAGCAACGTTAACTGACTTCACCAACCGAGACCCACAATATATTGCGCATGAATACATAATGCCTGCGTAAAGTACTAGGACAAACCTTGTGCATGTGATGGTCAAATCACTCTGGTTCTCAATAACATGTACCATGCCGGACTTTCCGTTTAAATTATCTCCACAGTTAGTCATTGAGTACAGGCCCTATGCTTACTTTTAACTGGCACTTGACTAGAGTTGAGACTCCGTGTATTAATTCTGCAGTGCTACCTTAAAAGACGTTGTTTAATGTAAACTGAATTTAGGCTGATATTGAAGTTTATCAAGTTATAAATACACCTACAGAGTTTCAAGATATTTAGTGCCTGGTTATGATTCAAATAAATGACATTTCAAAATCCAAGCAAATTTACCACACCCGTTAAATTGGCTTAGACTACAGAAGTGACTTTTGTACTTCAAGTTCCTGACATGCGTATTTTAACAGAGAGCAAACCTGATATGGACCACAGATGAGTTTAAAAATAGTTCTAGTTTGCAGTGACAAGTATAATACAATTTGAATGAAAGTATGAGATTGAATTTTAAGTGAATTAATTTCACTTTAAATTGTCTATGAATACTGCACTACATAGTCTGGAGTAAAACAACACATGTAAAAGGCAGGTGTCAAATGCTCAAATCATATGAAACAGATCAATTTGGAGCTTCGGTACACAATGTGGGGTATGAACACATGGCAGCATAGCATATTGATGCAATATAATTTATATCACTCTCAGAATGTGTAGTCTTATTTGTCACCTACACGGACCAGCGCCGCAATGCATATTCTTTAGATTGGCCTATGCAACAGCTGTACAACTTACCAAGCACAGGCCTTGCATTAACGGCATGCGCGTGTCTTGAGTTCCACCCATCCCGGGGCTCAGTGTGGGCACATGCCACGACCGTACAATGTTAATTGGGAAAAACTGGTCAGTGACAGTAAACCTTGCATTTAAGAAACTGCACATTGCAGTTGTACGGAAAAAAGAAAGAAAGAAAGAAAGAAAGAAAGAAAGAAAGAAAGAAAGAAAGAAAGAAAGAAAGAAAGAAAGAAAGAAAGAAAGAAAGAAAGAAAGAAAGAAAGAAAGAAAGAAAGAAAGAAAGAAAGAAAGAAAGAAAGAAAGAAAGAAAGAAAGAAAGAAAGAAAGAAAGAAAGAAAGAAAGAAAGAAAGAAAGAAAGAAAGAAAGAAAGAAAGATGAGGTATACCCGGAAATGTGAGAATTATCTTGTCCTCGATCATACATATTATCTAGAATTGAATACATTTATACCGTTCTCTCACTATAGAAGGGTCTGGTCAATCCGGTATTGGATGATTCGGTAGCAGATACGGTATCAGCTCCCCACCACGTTTCTCACTGGTAAACTTTTAGTCGGGCCCACATGCGTGTTTCTGGGTCAATATAGTCTTAGGGGCTCTTATCAGGGCCTCAGTTTGGCATCGGGAATGCCCATGTGACCATACAGAAGCATGTGGGCCAGACCACAGGCGTATGAAAATATTCTGAGTGCGAGAGCACCGATGCTGCTTGTGTAGTGATACAACAAGGCCAGTATCCCACGACCAACGTTACTCATACCACTCCGTATACGTGTGAATAAAGTACATATTCCTTACTTGAATATGGTAAAACCATACATGTATGTGTTTCTTATCTGTTATACCCCATGTTGAAAAAAGTTTCAGTGCGTTTCCAAGCGTACGGTGCACAACACACTTACATTACTGTCGCCGACGCCTGTTTTGTTCAGGTACTTTCGCTATTTATCTTCCGTTTTCTGACCGGAAGGAGTAAATGGCAACGTAATAGCTGGTGTGCCGATGCAACCGCAATAAAGGCGTTGCACCTGGTAACCAACCTGGAAAACTTTGTGAAGCCACCACTGGGTACCCATGAAGAGCGAGTGGTATGGTTAACGTTGGTCGTGGGATACTGGCCTTGTGGTATTACTACACAAGCAGCATCGGTGCTCTCGCACTCAGAATATTTTCATAAGCCTGTGGGCCAGACTAATAGTATGGCATGCCAATTAATTAACATAATGTGTGGGCAAAAGGATGTACTGCAACCACTGAAGTATTTGTTTAGTTTAACACTGGCATGAGATATGCAGGAAGCCACTGAATATCATATTTCACTTGCCACTAAATTAAAATGAAACACATTTTTGCTGAATCCCTGAAATTATTACTTGTTAATTCTGTGATTAGGAAATGTAGTTAACATGTTGAAGTTCAGAAGACAGATACATGCATATAATTATATGCTTCTATAGATAAGACTCAGTGACAGAATTTTGTATTTTATTTATCAATGACTCACACAGCTAGGGATCACTATTCACTCAGTCTCTGATTTTTTTTATTTATATGTGTCTGCCATCCTTGATTGGACTATTATTTTAAGTTTGCTTGAAATCTTTTACAGTAAAACCTCTCTTGTAAGACCACCCCTAGGGATGATCAAATTTTGGTGTCTCAAGACAGATGGTCTGTCATAGGAGGTAAAAATAACAAGAAAAGCACTGAGCAAAGTATCTTGAAAATGTGGTCTTTCAAGGAAGGTAGTCTCTCAAGGCAGAGAATCAATGTATTTGTGTTGGGGTGGGGAATGGCTTGGTTTTATTGAGTTATAGTGTAATCAAGGGAAGCTAGGACACCTGCAGATGAACAGACATGCAAGGATTTTTTTTCGGCCTGTGTAAGGTGATTAATCTGACAACAGCCTTTTTTGTGGTTTTTCTCTCTTGGTATTTGCTGAATTATGTCATGATACTTTGTACCCAGCAATACAATGTTTTCTCAATAAAATTGTAAAAACACTCACATAAATTCCACAAAGAACCATCAGCACGACGGCATCTGTTTACCAGTATCCATGACACTTAGAGCCAGTTGCCCATGGAAGCCAATCAGATTGCCTGTTTTGGGTCATGTGACCCTCCCCCTTCAACTTTTATATCACATATTTAATTGTTAATTTCTTCTGCATAATTCTTTCTTTGCTTGCATTGCTTTCTTCTAAGGGTCAGAGTTTATGATATAGAGTTTTGAGGATTACAGACATTAACAGGTAAAGATTACAGCAAAAACGCTAAATCTGATCCAAGGAAGCCTGTCTGCAGCCAGCGTGATTTTCATTCAGGAAGGAAACATGGCTGTGATTTGGGAGTCATTACACACCTGGATGTAATTACTGACCACAAATATGCACCATTGGGCCATGGGACCGGCGGGGGGGGGGGGGTAGGCCTGGAAGACGATGAATGATGGACAGTTCAATTTCCAGATTTTCTGTTGGGAAGGGGGGGGGGGGCAGGTTAAACCCGAATTTCTTCAATTGGAGTCAGCACCCACAAGTGACTCTAATGTATATGTTATATGTGTTTGTGGTCCATGTTTTAAAATATTTCTGAGCTATATATTTTGAGGCTTCCTATGATTTTAGCTAATTTTTGCTGATGGGGGTCTGTCCCCTGTTGAAATGAGGGTGGGATCGGATTTCCTGTTGCATCTATGTAAAGGTGGGCCAAAGTGGCCTTTAACCCCATTTTATGAAAGTAAACTTGTCCTCCAGTACAGAAATAACATACATGGTGATTCCACGTCAAGATATAAAAGGGGTGTATGTCCCCAGATAGTGACCAACCCTCTTTAAAAATATGGGAAAATGAGGTCATCTCAGACGCCCTTGTTCATCAAGCTAACAAGTGGGCTGAATGCAAAGGGGATATTATTTATTGGTACAGTAGATCTCGATCTAGTTCTCCAAATCTGTAAGGGGTTACGGTTTCAAGGAAAGACTCCAACAAGTTTAGCTAATTTGAAAGTAGGGCACTGTGGAGTTTTTAGGGGGTACCCCTTAAAAGTGAATGTCTTAGGTGCCTGTCATTGGGCCTATGGGCTGACTTTATGAATATTTTATGGATGAAATGAACATATCAACTCTCAAAAAGCATCAGACATTCACAATTTATGCTTTCATTTGGTAAATTACGGATTATATATAAGTTTTCTTTGTGTCTGCCATATTGGATTTTTTTTCTGGATGCTGATTGACTGGCTCAGTATGGACATTTTCATACCGAGGGTGTCCACAGTAAGTGTAGACTCATTGTGGGGACGTGTTTGTGACTGTTTAGTGATGATACGCCGGTATTCGGTACTCCTTTGCTTTCACACTATACCCCCATGTGGCTGCCGTATCAGCTCTAGTATTGACCCATTACCATGTCCTCCCTGTGCATATGTATTCTGTGACCTATTACAATTAGGGTATCAGCTCTGCGTTGCGTTCTCACTAGGGCTGGGAGTATCAAATTTTTATTGCCCCATAAAAGTTACTGCTTGCCACAACAGCTTCTGTATCGAGACTCAGTATTTCTGCGCCTCGATACCCAATAGAGTGAAGAGTGTCCACATGGGGGTGTAGTGTAAATGCAAAGGGTATTTAGGGGTATTGAATACCGTTTTAACTGGCACCCCTGTGTAGTGTGAAATTGGTATTAAATGCCAGCCCCCCACCCCCTTTTCAGAGGAGAAGTAGACCGATAGGGCTGTGTACTATTCGTTACCAGGGCAAAATTTTAAATTGTTCTGGCGAACGCGGAAGCCCTATTAGCTGCACTATATTAATGTCTGTGTGCCAACCATACATATTGTTTTTGTATGAATACTTTCTTTCTCTCTTTCTTCTTTCTTTCTTTCAATTTGATCACGTTGTGCTCACATTATAGCTATCGCAACACTGCACATTTTGAATATTACGTGCGACCCCTAAAGGTCAAAGGTCAATATCATCTGGACCTTTGAAAGTTTCACCCAGCCATAACTTGGCCAATTTCCATCCAATTCTAATCATGTTGGACTTAAATTGTGAGTATTGTTACACTGTACATGTTTGCAATTTACACGTGACTTATAAAGGTTAAAGGTCAAGGTCATTTGGACTTCGGGAAATTTTCATCAGTCATAAACTTAATGGAATGTGAAGTACCAAAGAACAAAAGTTGTTGGGAAATTTTCATCCAGTCATAAGCTTAATGGAATGTGAAGTACCAAAGAACAAAAGTTGAACCATTTAATATTTATAACTTTTGAAGGCACACAGACAGATTTGCTTTGAAGCAAATCTTTTTTTCTAGTCACTGATATTCTTGCGTGGTCTCTCAAATGAGACGGCCTGTTCAGTCGACTCATCGTTTTGCCAGTGTACAACACATGCTTGTGTACCTAACCTAAATATATTGCATGTCCTGGCTCGTGTCCGACCGGTAAGTAAGCTTTCGTGCACCTTCATGAAAGGCTACCACGCGAATTTGTTTCTGTACATATTTCTGTACTGTAATTCTTGACAATTTATGGAACGACGGAACTGTCCTGGTTATCAGGATGGTATTTTCTCTTCTGGCCGTGTCCAGACAGACGGGCACTGTTGGTTGTATTTACATATAGGAAGTAGGGCAGGTGATGGACTGAAGTGGCAAGGAGACTGGTTACAGATTGCGGCTGAAATATCTCCGTATAACCGACTACTCATAAAAGCACTGGACCCCGGCCTTCCAACGCCGATCCTTGATGTGAGAGAAGTATTGTTTGTCTGGTAATATGGCGAACAGCTTGGGAGCAATGTGACGTCATTCGGGATAATCGTCGTAACTTGCCGTCATTGTATTGCTGTGTAAAACAGTCGGTCCACACAGCCTTGTGTTAACCCACCAGCGATACAATGAACGTGGACTTGTCACCAAAATCTAAAATACCCCTATGAAGTTGTTCTTCTTCAAATATCCCTTGATCCCATTAAAATATATTTAATAGCCCAGTAAAAACACAATTTTGAACAGGTTAAATACAAATGGAATTTGTAGCCATGCCAGCGCGTTCCAGAGAGGTCGGATCTGAACTTGACAGTTCAGTTCTATCCGATGGGACCCGATCTTTAAATTCTTATGCAAGCAGCGAAAAAAACTTTGGAAGAACACGAATGAAGAATGTGGGCTACATTATCATGTCATTGGCGAGAAACAGGAAATGAAAGTTCAAGAAACCAATGTCAAAATGGTTGTGTTATACGGCAGAAAACAGATGATAAACTGACGTCGCAATCAAAGAATCAATGACCCGAGACAACAACATAAGGAAAACGTTTGAGTTGGACACGAATATATATTGATATGTTGGCCAGCGTATATTCTTATTCCCTTTGAGAACAAATATACAAATATTTATTCTGCAAAGGAATTCTCCCAGCTGCTCGGCGTTGCAAAATAGAAACAGGATTCTCGTCCCACTTTTTTCTTTTTCCCCCATTTTTTTAAGGGACACGGAATGCACGTTGCGTGGTTGTGGAGCGGTGACGTTGCATTTGTAGTGGGATGACTAATTTTTTCCAGGTGAAAATTAACCCTTTCCCGGTCAAAGCGCCCAAAAGCAGCCGGATGCAAATTGTCAGCATTTATATTTTTGCGGATATTTCTTCATAACAGAAAATATCCTTGTGTCAATTGTGAGTAAGGTGTATCATGATGGCACGCCCCAGGTTGGAAAGGTTGGCCCAGTTGGAGGACTTGTTGTAGTCATCAAGCGAACAAGTGGGCTGAATGCAAAGGGGATATTATTTATTGGTACAGTAGATCTCGATCTAGTTCTCCAAATCTGTAAGGGGTTACGGTTTCAAGGAAAGACTCCAACAAGTTTAGCTAATTTGAAAGTAGGGCACTGTGGAGTTTTTAGGGGGTACCCCTTAAAAGTGAATGTCTTAGGTGCCTGTCATTGGGCCTATGGGCTGACTTTATGAATATTTTATGGATGAAATGAACATATCAACTCTCAAAAAGCATCAGACATTCACAATTTATGCTTTCATTTGGTAAATTACGGATTATATATAAGTTTTCTTTGTGTCTGCCATATTGGATTTTTTTTCTGGATGCTGATTGACTGGCTCAGTATGGACATTTTCATACCGAGGGTGTCCACAGTAAGTGTAGACTCATTGTGGGGACGTGTTTGTGACTGTTTAGTGATGATACGCCGGTATTCGGTACTCCTTTGCTTTCACACTATACCCCCATGTGGCTGCCGTATCAGCTCTAGTATTGACCCATTACCATGTCGTCTCTGTGCATATGTATTCTGTGACCTATTACAATTAGGGTATCAGCTCCGCGTTGCGTTCTCACTAGCAAGGAGAGGAGGGCTGGGAGTATCAAATTTTTATTGCCCCATAAAAGTTACTGCTTGCCACAGCAGCTTCGGTATCGAGACTCAGTATTTCTGCCCCTCGATACCCAATAGAGTGAAGAGTGTCCACATGGGGGTGTAGTGTAAATGCAAAGGGTATTTAGGGGTATTGAATACCGTTTTAACTGGCACCCCTGTGTAGTGTGAAATTGGTATTAAATGCCAGCCCCCCACCCCCTTTTCAGAGGAGAAGTAGACCGATAGGGCTGTGTACTATTCGTTACCAGGGCAAAATTTTAAATTGTTCTGGCGAACGCGGAAGCCCCTATTAGCTGCACTATATTAATGTCTGTGTGCCAACCATACATATTGTTTTTGTATGAACACTTTCTTTCTCTCTTACTTCTTTCTTTCTTTCAATTTGATCAGGTTGTGCTCACATTATAGGTATCGCAACACTGCACATTTTGAATATTACGTGCGACCCCTAAAGGTCAAAGGTCAATATCATCTGGACCTTTGAAAGTTTCACCCAGCCATAACTTGGCCAATTTCCATCCAATTCTAATCTTGTTGGACTTAAATTGTGAGTATTGTTACACTGTACATGTTTGCAATTTACACGTGATTTGTAAAGGTTAAAGGTCAAGGTCATTTGGACTTGGGGAAATTTTCATCAGTCATAAACTTAATGGAATGTGAAGTACCAAAGAACAAAAGTTGTTGGGAAATTTTCATCCAGTCATAAGCTTAATGGAATGTGAAGTACCAAAGAACAAAAGTTGTACCATTTAATATTTATAACTTTTGAAGGCACACAGACAGATTTGCTTTGAAGCAAATTTTTTTTTCTAGTCACTGATATTCTTGCATGGTCTCTCAAGTGAGACGGCCTGTTCAGTCGACTCATCGTTTTGCCAGTGTACAACACATGCTTGTGTACCTAACCTAAATATATTGCATGTCCTGGCTCGTGTCCGACCGGTAAGTAAGCTTTCGTGCACCTTCATGAAAGGCTACCACGCGAATTTGTTTCTGTACATATTTCTGTACTGTAATTCTTGACAATTTATGGAACGACGGAACTGTCCTGGTTATCAGGATGGTATTTTCTCTTCTGGCCGTGTCCAGACAGACGGGCACTGTTGGTTGTATTTACATATAGGAAGTAGGGCAGGTGATGGACTGAAGTGGCAAGGAGACTGGTTACAGATTGCGGCTGAAATATCTCCGTATAACCGACTACTCATAAAAGCACTGGACCCCGGCCTTCCAACGCCGATCCTTGATGTGAGAGAAGTATTGTTTGTCTGGTAATATGGCGAACAGCTTGGGAGCAATGTGACGTCATTCGGGATCATCGTCGTAACTTGCCGTCATTGTATTGCTGTGTTATACGGCAGAAAACAGATGATAAACTGACGTCGCAATCAAAGAATCAATGACCCGAGACAACAACATAAGGAAAACGTTTGAGTTGGACACGAATATATATTGATATGTTGGCCAGCGTATATTCTTATTCCCTTTGAGAACAAATATACAAATATTTATTCTGCAAAGGAATTCTCCCAGCTGCTTGGCGTTGCAAGATAGAAACAGGATTCTCTTCCCACTTTTTTCTTTTTCCCCCATTTTTTTTAAGGGACACGGAATGCACGTTGCGTGGTTGTGGAGCGGTGACCTAGTATTTGTAGTAGGATGACGAATTTTTTCCTGGTGAAAATTAACCCTTTCCCGGTCAAAGCGCCCAAAAGCAGTCGGATGCAAATTGTCAGCATTTATATTTTTGCGGATATTTCTTCATAACAGAAAATATCCTTGTGTCAATTGTGAGTAAGGTGTATCATGATGGCACGCCCCAGGTTGGAAAGGTTGGGCCAGTTGGAGGACTTCTTGTAGTCGTATTCTGATCAGGAAAGGGGTAAAGAAGTGGGAACATGTATAGTTTAAACCTCATGTCATCAGTGCACTTATTCAATAACTGTCCGTTTTTGTAGCAGTGTCTAGTAATTTGTTTTTATTTCCGCTTTAATATGTGCTATAACCATGCATGAATTTATTCACACGCTAGACAAATTTATGACAGTTCAAAACAGAGTTGTTTGAAAAATGCAAGTGACCTGTTTTAATTGTATTCTACACGACACACGCGTGTGCTGATCACACGAGTATCTTGTTCTGAGTGCATCTCGATGTTTTACCAGCGAGGGCACACTTCTTGCAGTCTTAAAGGTAAAAATGATAAGTGTATATGTGCAGAAACAAATTATGTCACAAATGAAACAAGGCACGGTTTTAGTAAAATCAACAGCACCCGGAAACGAAAGCCATTCAGTTCAATATATTTCATAAATTGTGGGTCGATGAGAATCATGTGTTGCGCAGATCAGCATAGCTATTACGATGCGCAGACGGAAACCATCCACGGCTGAATCAGGCATTCCACACCGAACATCTCCGTCAAGGAGTGCCAGCTTGGTGCGTCTCTGGAAAAAAAAAAGATAATCTGAAACGAGCACAGTGCTTGAAACTAGAAAAAAAGAAGATTAGCTTGCAAGCAGATCTTACCCTGTAATAAAAGTATGCATATAGAGATACACCACAGTTGAGATTGACTGTTCGCGGATACCAAAGGATAATAGTCCGTAAACTTTATGTACACACTTCTGTGTAAATAAGGTTAGGAAAGTCAGGTTTCTTGCATCACAGTGTCACTCTTAACCAGGCCACTTGAGAACTGTATGCTGAGGAAGCACAATGTTGTGACCCTGGCCACACCACAACTCGTGCACCTTTGCAAAGCTGACATCCTGGTGTTGTTTCGTATTTTAATGATTACCAATTTAGTGTGAATGTCTAGCATATAATGGGTGATCACCTTGATAACAATATTATTGCATCTATTATATAGTCTAATTTTCTGTTCGTGCGCCTGAGATTGACACAAAAATGTTTATTGCTAACATTACATTCGTGTGTTCTTGTTAGATTGAGTCCAAAGGGCTTGATCATTAATTTCACATTGTCCTTTTTTCTTGCAGAGAGCATTGGGGAGTGACTCTGACAGGTGTCTACTGCACGTCAGGTTTTCTGGTGCCAAGTTATACGTTTTGTGCACAGACCTTATAGGTTTCCCCGGCTGTAGTGTCAAGGTCAGTTGTCAATTGACTTACTTTGAGTGGCATCTCGTCTTTTTTTTCCAAATTGTTCAAAACGTTCCTTTCATCATTGAAATTCGTTTACAATGGTTTCATCTGCAGGTTTGCACCCAATGTTTTGTGTTATCTGACATGTTTTGGACCAATTTAGTTTCTTTGTTAACCTGACCCGATAATGCTCTTTTTGAAAGTTTGATTCTCGCAAACAGTGCTTACACACTGAGTTACAAGTTAGAAGTGTCAGTTAGACTTTGCGCCTCCAGACGTTATTTTACCTGCAGTCTGCCTGCATCATAAAAAGTGTTTTTTTCAGAAGGTCCCAGCACCTTGTTATTGTGTATGGTTAGGGCTCTGCATGTTTTGTTCCTAAAACTCTGTAATGATATCCTTTACTCGGTTGTAAATTGCCTGCATTGACTTGCTGGCAGGAACCGATGTTCATATCAAGTAAATTATTTTCTTAGTCCTACTTTTCCAGCACTTTTTGTTATCAGACCATCTTGACCTACCAAATTAATAGTTACTGTTCCCCGCCCTGTCTGAGGCGATTTCTCAATTGTCACTTCCTTGTACATTTTCTTTGTTTTGGAAATTGAAATATATGCTCCACATTTCAAGGACTTCTGCCACTTTTTTTTTGCTTTTTTTCTTTTTTTTCTTTTCTTTTTTTTCTTTTTTTTTTTTCTTTTCTTTTTTTTTTTTTTTTGCTTTTTCAGCATCAAAAAACAACTTTCCTGTACAATCTGGCTTGTGCGATTTATGTTCTCTGACAGAACTATGCTACAATTTCTCTGTCAGTTTTGCATGTATAATTCCATAGGAGTCCATATTTGGTCTGCCATGCTTTGATGACGCATACAAATCAAGGTACGAAGTGGTAAGTGGAGCTTGTCTTAACATTTTCTCATTCACCTCTGCATGGCCTGGTACCTGTTGTAGCAATTCTTCTTTCAAATTCTCCTGTATTTGACATGGAAGGGGAGTTCACTTCAATGGGGTATTGGTTCTGAACTCTTTTGTAATCTTCAATCTCTAGCTTTGTGGAATATGGCCCGTTTGGTAATTAGCTCTTCTTTACCTATGACCAGTCTGCTTTGTGTCAGTATGCAGCAGCAGCAGCAGTCTACAATATAGATATGATGTGATTTAACAAGGCTGAAAGGTCTATGAAGTATTCATCGATTTTTTGTTCTTATCAATCTTAAAGGTATGTCGACATGGGTCTCTGTTCAGGAAAAGAATATGCTAAGAATGCGGATGCTTGCAAAATTTGAACCAACCAGCCCCCTTGTGATGCAAGTGACTTCCACCATTCATAGCATAAGCAGCAGGGTGAAATGTGATACCCCCTATCTGCCTCCAAAGATAGGTCAAACACACCAGATGGGGTTTTCTTTGCAGTTAGACAATTGGTGGACGTGTTGTGATTAATAAAAAAGTCATAAAATTAACAATAGTTTCTATAATATGTCCAATTTACACTTGTAATCAATGTTAAAATTAAGGAGTGGCGTCTGGTAATAAAATCTGTCATCAGAGGCAGAGAACCTACAGTCCCCCCCCCCACCGTACTGCCTGTGCTCATGGGGATATAGGCCCCCTGCACAGTAAAAAAAAACCCTATTATATTCACATAATGAAATAGGGGGTCAATGCTATACATTTTCTCAAAACGGGAGGTCAAAGCTATGCATTTTCTTATTTCGTATGACGTTGCTACCAGCTGGTGGGGTATCAAAATTCGTACTTGTGTTAAGGTTATGATCATGAGTGTCCCGCTAGTTCCGAACATAAAATATAAATTTTCGGCTTAATGCTGGTGGATTTAAGTCCCCGATTCTGGAGATAAATTCCGACTCGGTGAAAATATACTGCATAACCGTGTTGATATGGCACTCGCACATTACTACTTCCATTGTACCATTCTTTTCAAGAATGGGGATTTGGTCGAGTGGGTATAAAACAGCAGAAACTGTTCATCTGGTTATTGATATGAGTTGGTTGGACTATATCTTTGCATTTCATCTCTATGTTTGTCTGTGCTCCCTCTGCCAGTGATCTAGAATTACATGCAAGTTCCTTCAATTCTTATACAATTTTCTGTCTGTGTCATTAAAGTCACCAGCGTAACAATGTACGTGGGTGCAGGATAGCTCTGAAGTTACAAGCATTCCCTAGTTTCAGTTATCAGTGAAAAAAATAAGATATTGATAAGATAAGGTTTTGGCATTGTGAAATGTAATTTTGTTATTCTGGGCACTTTTGTTGTGCCTATTAGTAAAGGGAACCTTCGACATTGGTATTCAACAGTCTTGGTCCACGTACTTTAAACTGGGAAATCCTTTGGAGACCGGAATAGGAACCTCATGGTAACCGTGTCCACTACTGGAGCAAGTGTCAGTCTCTATACCATCTGCTCAAAAATGAACAGTTTCTGCTGTTTTATACTTTATCTTTAGCATATTATCCAAGCTTGAGAAGTTAATCATTCATTTAATTGTTTAAGAAGTATTCTTATTGTATAAATGTTAGGGGTTGGGATCAGTGTTTTTAGTTATATTCTGAGTATCTGAAGGCGAGGGAAACTTGAGTCACTGATACCATGGTTTAATCCGCCATGCTGATAGAGAACGTAGGGGCTCAAAATTCTACATAGTAAAAAAACAAGTGGTCTTTTCCGATGCACCCATTTGCCACCACAGTAGTGGAAGTCTCCCCCCCCCCCGCCCGACCTTCAGCCAAGTGAACTTGTCCTCGGTGCATAGCCCATATGCTTACGTATTCATGCTACGTTTAAGATTTTTGTTTTGATCTTGTCCCATTTTTTTCAAATTTACATTTGGTAAAAATGATTGATTGAAAACTGATTTTTTTAAACATTCTGAATGTCTCTACTATCATGACAATTATATTGCTTATTCTCGACTTCAAGTAAAAATGAATGACACCGTATACACAAAACAAGTAGTAAATTCAGTGTTTATGAGTTTTACTCATTCTGATAAGTCTTACGGAGATAGCATGTGATTGTCAAAATACTGTGTTTTTCAGCATACTTTAACTTATATGCAAAAAGAGTTTGGTAACTGAGCTTCCCTGCATCACATAGTTGCTTCCTTGGTGGTCATGCATGTCTGTTGTCCACCAGTCCAGGAAAACTTTATGCTGCGGAAGCACAATGATGTGACCCTGACTAGAGCACAATTTGTGCACCTATAAACTTTGACATTCAGATACCTTGTCGTATCTCTATGAATACCATACGAACTGGGAATTAAATTAATCCGTGTTTTTGTGACCTTGTGTCGGTTAAATACAATTCACTAAATTTTAGAATAAGAAGACTATAATTTTTCTGTTTGCAAAATGCCAATATGAAAAAAAAATCAATACTGTATTCTACTGTCCTACGTTGATAGCAGGGATGATCCCTTTAATTTCCCTTTCGTATGATATTGGTTGATATATCATAGAGATAGTCACTGTTAATAATCAAAGGAGATAAAATCTCATATCTATCTCCAAGCTTACGTTAAATACGGAGCAGCTAAACTTTCTATTGCTAATTATTTCCATATGTCTGTCCCTGTTTGTTGGTTGTATACATGTTCTGGTAGCGAGAATAGTTCGAAATGTGATTTGTCACACATCATCATGGCACTGACAAGTTTGACAATTTGTTGTAATGCAATCAAACGGTAGTACAAGCTGCTAAGGTTTGGATGCCATCACAGTTTTAAAAAATATGACCAAGTCATTCAAATAGTAAAAACAGATGATTATGGGTAGATGAGAGGTACACAAGGTGAATAAAAAGATAGTACACCAAGATCACTAAAAATCAATTTAATTGAGCTCATAAGACGTCCAGATCAGATGAGAGCAAAAAAGTCTAATAAAACAATCAGTGATAAAAAGGTCATTGATTAGAAAGGTTCGACGTGATCAAAAACGAATTGTATACAAGTTTCTTAAAAGAACTAAACAGGGATCGTGCATCCTAGACAAGCTGAGTTTGTTCATTCCAAAATTTGGTACCATAAAAGGGAGAGTTTTAGGGGAAGACCTTGCCCAGAAATGTTTGACAGAAATGAGCTTCGGTCACTGTAGTAAAGATATTTTGTAAATATGGTGGGAGTTCATTATTAACTATTCCAAAGGAAAATGGATAGATTGTAGAACAATCTCTGTTTGACACTCATCCATTTTAGGGTCTTCAGCATGTCAAAGATGTGCGTCCTAGGGTGACATTGTAATATTCTTCTCATTGCCCTGTTCTGTAGTCGCTAGAGGCGTACAATATCAGCGTTCTTCAGATTGCTACCCCAGACTCTGCTACAGTAATCAAAATGCGGTAACAGCAAGGTGTTGTACAGGGTAATTTTGGAGTGTGCGTAAAAAAAAATCTTTTTTGGCTCTGCTCAAAACACCAAGAGTTCTCTTTATTTTAGTAACAATCTCATCAACCTGCTTTTCAAATTACACTTCCTGATCAATTTTCACACCCAAGGACTTACAAGCTTCTGATTGGGAGACGGCTTGATCATTGAGTGATAGATTAAGGGCTGAGATGGTGGAATTTCTCTTGTGAATTCTGTAAATAAGCATACAAGTTCTTTCTCCAATGTGGAGACTTAATTTATTTGCATGCAACAGGTCAGCTACTTGAATCAGCTCTTGTTGTAATACAGTAGAGACAAAATCTTTAGATTTGTCAGCATAATAAAACAAGGTGTCATCTGCATATTAGTTGAATTTTGGGGTAACCTTGACTTATTTTTCAAGGTCATTAAGCACTGAGTAACGACACTGAAGTCAATATACTGAGAAAGAATAAAGCTTGCAGTTCCAAATTTACTTCAAATGTGCTTCATATATACAGGATAAATATTGAACAATATGGGATGACCTTGATCTACCCTTTCAAGGTCACGATGGTAATACATGTAAGGAAATGTTTTGTTTATGTCATTAAGATGGTGTTACTGGTGGTAAAATTCATAAATAACATTGTGGGTATCTAAAACAAAATTACCTTATTACTCTGAAAGTAAATTGAGATGGAGCTACAAAATGTACACTTAATATACCAATAATCATTTTAAATATTTTCAGGGAGCTATTTATCAAGGTCATTCAGCACTTTTAGTAAAAGATACTTAATTCGATGATTAGAGACCGAAGAAGGCAACAATAGCGAATGTACCACTAATGTGTATTATGTTGAAGTTTCATATTGCATAATATGAATTAACTTGACCTAGTTTCTCAAAGTCATAGAGGTAAATGACTTTGTGATGATTATCCAATTATATATCCGCAGAGCATAAGGCCCATGAGCCTTGTGTTTGTGGGCTAAAAGGGGTCAAATGCAGCAGGTACCACTGTATGTCAATATTGTACTCCTTCGTTTGAAAGACCATACCAAGTCCAAAAAGCCACAAACAAAACGTGGTTTCATTATAGGGTCACATGAATGAAAAATAAAGCACTATGAACCTCCTATTCATGCGGGCTTAATGGCCAGGTGGTTTGTGATTGCATTTTTCCCCTATCTTAAGGTGGACTACTTTTTTATGAACATTGTGCTTTTAGCAGTAACAGGTGTGAAGATACAAATTATTTACATGGGCTAATCATGCTAGCTGGCGTTAAAAAATTAAGCACCATGCCGAGAGTTTAAGTAACGTGATGGCTGACCTGAACCTTCGATAAGTATGTACTACAAGATGCCATTCCCTTTCAGAATTCGAGCATTGGAAAATGTATAAAATGATGGGATCTGTGAATGGTGGTCATGCAATGGACTTGAACTATTTGATGAGACCCTGGTATACAGCTTGCACAATCTGTGTACACTCTGACCCCTTTGTAGGGTATAAGTATCCTAGGGTATATCTTAGAGGAATGAGAAAGTGGGATGTAGTAAAATTATTTGAGCTAGTCCGACCTTATAATGCTTAACTATTCTGCAAGAGCATGTAGACTAGCACATATACGAGGGATTAAAGATAACGTGGATTTGGAGTATCGTCCTACTTCGCAATTATTTTTTCTATTTTTTTGTGAATATGTGCGTTTAAAGCTATTTTTGACTTCTCCAGAGCTGCTGAATGGAATTTCATGAAAATTTTCCGAACATAATTTGATTAAAGGTGATTAAAAGGCTCAAAAAGGATTAGGGTGTGTTAATTTCTGATGAAGGTAAAAGATGTCGAACTTTGGGAACGTGTCAGTGAGTGCACTATTTTACATGGCGGTAGCAATACACTGTACACATTGCACTATTGTCGGATGGGCGCTTTATGCTTTTATTTTGCACACAGATGTTCACCAGGTGAGCCCCTGGCCGTTTTCAAATTTTAGCATTTAGGTAATTGATATGTCGGTCTAATCCATGTGTTCGTCTGCCCCTCAGCCAAGATATTTATACATTGTCACTTTCTGGAGTTTTTTTTCTTTTAAGACGTAATAGCACATCGGAAGCTATGGCAAGTTTTTGTCTCGTTCCTATCATTGTCGAGGTTCGTTTAGAGACGTTCAAATTCAGTCTATGGTTCTGGAGGCACCGATACGTGTTGTTCAAATTCTCTTGCATAGCCTTTTCAATATGGGAGGATGGCGATGCTGAGAACATAATCACCATTTCCCTTGCATACAAACTTATCCTGCAATCCGTGATTAATCTTGGAATATTATTTATGAAAAAGGAAAATGAAAAAAAATTGACCAATATTACTTCCCGGGAGCACACTTTATGAAAGCTTGTGTGGTTGAGAAACTGATTGAGCTAGGCTAACCCTTTGTTTCCTGTTCGTGATATAGCTTGTGGACCACTTATACTCCTGTCCATCTACACCTATCCCAGTGGGTTGTTTTAGGAGGACACCCGGATCCACAGTAGTATCGAAAGCCTTGCGCAGGTCTAGGAACGTGTAAGAGCGCCCTTTTTCCTTTTGTTTTTTTTTTTTTGTTTGTTTGTTTGTTTGTTTTTTGCTTTTTTTTTTCGTTTTCCATGTTAGTTAGCAGAAAATCTCTCATATTATTCAAGGGTGTCACAGTCGTATCTCGTTTTTAGGACCCGGAGTGCTGGGTTACCTGTAATCTCTCTTTCTAATAAGTAAATTATTAAACTGCCACACAGATAGCTCTTTCAAAAATTAGGGAGACCTGAGAGATAAGTGTCTGCAGCTTGTACGGTCTGATTTATTGCCATTCTTATTAATTTTAGAGACACTCACTTCTTCCTGTCTGTTGGAATGTGGCCTGATGTTAGAGATCAAATCTGACATATAAGAGAAACATAAATAATAAAGAATTACCTAAGATTCTTTGGCATAGTTCATTTTCATTTAATGACATGGAAAGACCAAACTGATATATTGGCTTATATGTTGGTGGTATGTAACGTTTGGTTACATATTGTTAATGTTAAGTGCAGGGCATTCCATGATAACAGTTTGTCACGGAAGGGACATTTTGAAAAGTTAAAATCTCTGCAATTTTTAAAATATTTTCTCAAATTTACCAGTGGTTCCCTTGAAATATACTTGGTTCCGGCTATTCATGCTACCCGAAAGTATAGGGCGACAATCGCACACGTCAGCATTGATGGCCTTTGGGCCAGTTACTCTTGATAAGTGGGACAGGCTTTACCGCGGGGTCTCATTACTGCGACCCATGGATAGGTAGCTCCAAAATATTACGCCTTCCATCCATGAATATTTCTGAAGATAATTCAATTTCCTTGAATCTGCCGTGCATCCTGGTACTGCACAATGGTAAACAGGCATTTTTTTTCCTTGTAGCAGCAATAAACAGTTGAAAACTTCGGAATCAATTTGAGAGGTATGTGCTGTTCTACGCTGTGACAATGGCAACAATAGCGGCTCTGGAATAGATGTCCCACCTGCCGCTATGTACACTGGGTAACGATCGTTGCGCTGCTGCGACTAACGCCAGTACTAAGTATTTTTGAAAGGAACTTTTGCCTGCATATGTAGAACAAATGAAGTTTGTGAATATATTCACACAAGTTTGAACATTTTTGTGTGCTAATTACAGATTTTTTAGGACAAAAACTGTGTGTCACGAACGGGACAAGCTACGGATATAGCTTTAAGGACTCTGGTCACAGATTCTGAAAACTCTGTGCAGTTTGTAGGTATTTTAGATAAACTGTAGTCGCAGATGGTTAAAATTATTGTTTGTAGCTCAGCTGACTTGTCAGTCAGCTGAGCTTATAGGATGGTCCGTTGTTCGTCGTCCGTCCACAATCTGTCGTCCGCTCACAAGTCACAATTTCGACTTCTCCAAAACCGTCAGCCAGAATTACTGCAAACTTGGTAACAAAGTACCTTGGGTGGGTGTCTACAAAGTTATTCAAGTGGTCACGCCCCAGTGATTTTTGGATTTTTTATGATTTCTTTCGTTCTTTTGGGAGGAAAATTAAAAAAAAAAAATCTTCTCCGACACCGCTCACCCAATTGCTTTGATATGACACAGGACAACTCATAGGAACTTGTAGTCCCTAATTTATTCACCAAGTAGCACTGCAGTTTTTTCTATTTTCGAATAATATTGGGGGGGGTTACTATTTTCGACCTCTTTTCAAGAGCTGAAACTCAGATTAAGCGGAAACTTGGTGGATATGCTCCTTGTGGAAGAGTCAACAAAGTGGTACACTAGGTTGCACTGCTGTGGATCCTTGATTTTTAAAGATTTTTTTCAGTACGGGTACTTATCAGTAAATGAACCTTTCCTATTGATTACTATGTAAGTCCTTGGGCATTCTAAAACTAATTCACATTTTCGACTTCTATTTTCGACACTCCTAGGGACTCCTAGATTTGAATTTGTTAACCAGGTGGCGTTGCAATGTTTGTATATTTGCTGTCATTTTTTGTGAGTTTTTGCTGTTTTCTCTCAGATTAAGATGAAACGTGGTGGATGCATTCCTTAGGGACCGACCAAACAAAGTTGTTTACTAGGTAATGCTGCTGTTGATCCTGATTTTTGACATTTTTTTAAAGGGGGGGGGTTACTTATTGGTGAATGCATCTTTTATATTGATTACTGTGCGGGTCAACGGGCATTCTAGTCCTAATTCGCAGTTTCTACTTTTTCTCCGAAACCATCAGCCAAATTGACTTCAAATTTGCTGCACTGTACCTTGAGTGGGTATCTACGTATTTACTTCAAATGGTCATGCTTCAGTGATTTTGCATTTTTTTAATGATTCTATTTGTCCGTTTTGAAGCAAATATTTTTTTAAATCTTCAAAACCCCTCACCCAATTGCTAATATTACACAGGAACACTCGTAGGAACTCCTGCTTCTAATTTTTCTACTAGGTGGCTCTGTATTTTTTCCATTTTTAAATGTTTTGTGTGTGTGTGTGTGTGTGTGTGTGTGATGGTATTCACTGGGTGGCACTGCTGTGGATTTCCGGGGGGTTTTTTTTGACAATTTTGTAGCTCAGCTGACTTCTTAGTTAGCTGAGTGCATAGGATAGTCCATTTTCTGTCCATACATCTGTGGTCGTCGTCGTTGTCGTACATCCACAATTCACGTTTTCGATATCTTTTCCAAAACCGTCAGCCAGATTCACTTCACACATGGTGGCAATGTACCTTGGGTGGGTCTCTACTATGTTTATTAATTGGTCCTGCTGCAGTGATTTTTTTATTTTTTAGGTTTTTTTTTTTTTTTGTTCTTTTGGGGGGTAGATCTTAAAATATCTTCTCTGAAACAGCTCACCCGATTGCTTTGATATGACACAGGAACACTCCTAGGGACTAGTTCTGAATTTGTTCACCAGGTGGCACTCGTTTCTTTCGTAACTTTTTATGATTTTGTGTGTGTGTGTGTGTGTGTGTTATTGCTATTTTTGACTTCTTTTCCAGAGTCCTCACTCAGATGAAGCTGAAACTTGGTGGATATATTCCTTGTGGAAGTTCAAAACAAAGCTGTTCACTAGGAGGTAATGCTTGGATTCCTGATTTTAAACTATTTTATTAATTCGGGTACTTGTTGGTAACTGCACCTTTCCTATTGATTACTATGTTAGTCAATGGGCATTCTAATCCCAATTCACATGTTTGAGTTCATCTCCAAAACTATCTGTCAGATTGACTTCAAACTTGGTGGCAATGTACTTTGGGTGAGTCTCTAGCAGATTTGTGGTTACGCTTCGTTGATATTTGGATTTTTCATGATTTTTTTCTTTGTTTTTTACTTTAGGGGGGCAAATTTAAAGAAATCTTCGCCAAAACAGGTCACCCGATTGCTTTCATATGGCATAGGAACACTCCTAGGGTCCCCTACTTCTGAATTTGTTCACCAGGTGGCACTGCAGTTTCTTTCTCAAATTTCATGGGTTTTTTCTTTTTTTCTTTTCTTTTTTTTTTTTTGTGCTTTTGCTCTTTTTGAGTTCTACCCTAGATTATTCCCTCAGATTAAGCACAAACGTGGTGGATTTTTGGTCTTTGTGGGAGGGTCCAAGAAAATGGTACAATAGGTAGTAATGCTGCGGACTCCTGATTTTTCACAGTTGTTTTCAAATTTGAGCATGCACCTTTCCTATTGATGACTATGTAAGTCAATAGTTATTCTATGCTAATTCATAGTTTTGACTTCTTTGCTGAAATTGTCAGTCAGATTGGCTTTAAAGTTGGTGGTAATGTACCTTTGTTGGTTCTCTAGAAGATTTGTTTATATGGATATGCTCCATTGATTTGTGGATTTTTTTTATGAATTGAATGCTTTTTTAAATTTTTTCTTGGGGGGGGGGGGATCTTTAAAAATCGCAATGGTATATGTACATATCAGCTACACACAGGACTGTCACAGTCCTCTTGTTTTTAATTCGGGTACTTATCAGTAAATGCACCTATCCTATTGATTACTATGTAAGTCAATGGGTATTCTAATGCTAACTCACATTTTGGACTTGATTGACTTCAAACTTGGTGGCGATGTACCTTAGGTGGGTTTCTATCTAGTTTGTTCAAATTGTCACGCTCCAGTGATTTTTCTTTTTTTTTTTTGAGAATCTCTTAAAACAGTTGTAATAGGAATGTTTAACATGGGAACTTCTAATAATGGTTATGACTTAGATAATTTTGGGCAGATTTGTGTCAAGCTTGGTAGGGATGTAACTTTTATAAGTGTCAACCGATGTTGTGCAAGTGGCCATGCTCTGGTGATTTTTGGACCTTGACCTGATTCCCTAGCTCACATGATAACTGACATGAAAATTATTGTTTACTTGATAACTTGAGATCTTTTTTGAGCTAGGACCTTCATGGCTCACATGTTAATGTTTCTCAATGAAGGTCAAGCTAAGGCAGTACACGAGTGACCATTACCTCATTTCTGGTATCACAAAACAACATACATGAATTTTACTCTTCACTATAACTTGAAAACTACTTGAACTGGTGCCTTGGTGTTGCATACCTTAGTGTTCTTCCATAAAGGTCGGACTTACTCAGTAAATGGGTGAGCTTCCTCATCTCCCAAGTTCACAGAACCACAATTATGATGAATCTCTAGGTCGGCTGAGCATGAGCGGCTCACACAGCCCTCTTGTTTAACATTATAGCATTGGTAAGTCCAATTATTGAAAAGGACTTCTTTACTAACAAACGTTTCTCGTCAGGGACGGGACATGTGTGTTGCAGACCTGACAGTTTTGACACATACAAGCCTAAAATGCCGTGCTGGAAAACACAACTCTTGCAGTGAAGTTAATGTGGTTGATTCCTTGACTTTCTTTGATAGGCTTAAGTAGATAGGCATGGGCAGACAGTAAGCTGATTAGATTCATTAGATGCGCAATGGTCAATAACCCCCTAGTAGAAGTTGAAATGACATCTCTATCTGTAATAGTTTTGCAAATAGTCAAGTTTTAAAATTTCAAATGTCCCTAATTTGCATAATTTTAAGCATCATTGATCTGTATAAAACGGTCAAAGTTCTTGTATGGAGGTACAATCATACAACCAAATCGGATGAAAATTGACCAAGTTATGGCAAGATGAAACTTTCAAAGGGCCAAATGATCTTGACCTTTGCCTTTTGAGGTTACATGTTCTTAAAAAAATGTTGCGTGTTGCAATACTTACAATTTGAGTCCAACATGATTAGAATTGGATGGAAAATGGCCAAGTTATGACTGGATGAAACTTTCCAAGGTCCAAATGACTTTGACCTTTGACTCTTACAGTTCATATATCAATTTAAAAGTATGCAAGGTTACAATAGCTACAATTTGAGCCCAACATGATCAAAATTGGATAAAAAATTACCAAGTTATGGCTAAAAGAAAGCCACCATAGAAAGTGGCCTTTGACCTTGAGATGACCTTTGACCTTGAGATGACCTCCACCTGAAGTGAACCTTGACCTCAAAAATGATATTTGGGGTTGAAATTGACCTTTGACCTTGACATGACCTTTGACCTTGACATGACTTTGACATTTGAGATGACCTTTACCTTGCTATGATCGAACTCCTATACACTCGGAACCACATCTACTATAGTATATCTGATATTGAAGATTTAAAACTTTAATTAGCCCTCATTTGCATAATTTTGAAAAGCATGACCTCTCATTATAAAAAGGCCAGACTTTATCTATAGAAGTATAATTGTGCCAAGTTTGGAGTTTGTACATGTAATACTTTTCAAATGAAATGTCGGACAAATTTTCCTGTAAAGAAAGAAAGAAAGAAAGAAAGTAAGAAGGAAGGAAGGAAGGAAGGAAGGAAGGAAAGAAAGAAAGAAAGAAAGAAAGAAAGAAAGAAAGAAAGAAAGAAAGAAAGAAAGAAAGAAAGAAAGAAAGAAAGAAAGAAAGAAAGAAAGAAAGAAAGAAAGAAAGAAAGAAAGAAAGAAAGAAAGAAAGAAAGAAAGAAAGAAAGAAAGAAAGAAAAGGACAGAAAGAAAGAATTCCTAGAAAAACAGAAAAGTGTGTGTTGACACACACACTTTAATTTTGCCTGTAAAGAAAGAAAGGAGGGAGGGAGGAAGGAAGGAAGGAGAGAAAGAAAGAATTCCTAGAAAAACAATATGTCTGTGTTGGCACACAGACATAAATATACAATGCAAACATTTCTTACCATTGTCCCTTGATTGTTTATGTTAACTAAAAGGATAAGTTTGGTCTACAGACTCAAGTAATCGTGACATTTTTTTTATCTAGCTGAAAATACAACCAAATTTGACCTTTCTCTGCGGTATTTATAGTCTAAGACTATACATGCGAAATATTATTTAATTCTGTCTGGTCCATGTAAAATATGTCTTGTTCATTCCAAGATATGATTTTTGTTTGGGCCACAAATTTTGCTATTTTAGCAAACCGTAATATATATATATATATATATATATATATATATATATATCCTGAAACAACTTTCCTTCTGTGAATAGAACATATATCATGATTTCTGTACCCTAGTATCAAATATGAAACATCACAGATAACAATAGATATTGATAAATGTATATATGATTCACCACTATATAAATAAAATATGACTGCATGAGAGCCAAACTGATCAAATGAGACCAACTTTGCTATGAATAAGAGAAACATGTACAACAAATATGTAATAGTAACCTGTTTCTGGTCCAGGTAACTATGCATTAGTACACTTTGATAGGTATATCTCGTTCGTCACAAAAATGTCCTGTGTGTGACAAATTAGGATTTTAACATTTTGATATTAAAAAGGTGCCAATCTTAATTATGTTTGTCACTTGTAAAACCCTTTGTAATGACCACAGCGCATATAAAGTAACTTTCTAATCCCCCCATTAGTAATAGTGAATCATTACAAAAATGTCATTTGTTACGGACGGGACTTAAGGAAAATGTACAGACTGTATTTTGATTATATTACTAATTCACCACACATTACATAGTGCATGATTACCAAGGTTGCCATGTTACTTTGTCCCGAGGTATGAAAGTCACACAACATTATCTATATTAAAGGATATATAAAAATCACAAAATGTCCCATCCATGACACAGAAATGCTAATTTTCATAAATCTGGACTCATAAATTAAGCATAGAGTGCTTTATATGAAAAAAACAAAATCCAAACAATCTGAACACTTTAAACAATGTTCATTTTCCAGTGCCAGTAAGCTGTCTTCTGTATGTGCAAATTTATTTTCTGGTATCTGTGTTCCTGTCATCGTGGAATGCCCCCGTACTAGAGCGATAAAGTCTGCACATGCAAAAGCAGCAGATCCCAGTCAGCAGAGTAAAGGATTATCATGATCCTCTTTCTCGATTTTTGAAAATTATATGTATATATATATATATATATATATATATATATATATATATATATATATATATATACATATATATATACATACATATATATATACATATATATATATATATATATATATATATATATATATATATATATATATATATATATATATATATATTTAACAATTTTGTTCATTTTTGACAAACATGTATCAAAATGCCTTCAAATCACTCATCCAATTTATTCGAAATTGCATTTGGACACTTCTTGGTACCCCTGAATATTACTATATGCCTGTTTGTGCCATTTGTGACTTTTTGTGATTGGTCTGAAATTGGTCAGCAGGTTACACTTTGATTCCTGATCTTTAGCTGGGGTTTTTTTTTCAATTTGGGTACTTTTCGGTCGCTGCGTATATTCATGTTCATTCCTATGTGGTATTGTATTTCACATTTTTTACCTCAGCTGACTTGTCAGTCAGCTGAGGTTTTTTGAGGGTCCGTCGTCCGTCCGTCCGTCCGTCCGTCCGTCCGTCGTCCACAATTCACATTTTCGACTTCTTCTCAAAAACCGTCAGCCAGATTTACTTCAAACTTGGTGGAGATATGCCTTGGGTGGGTCTCTACCAAGTTTGTTCAATTGGTCATGGTCCAGTGATTTTTGGATTTTTAAAGAATTTTTACCTCAGCTGACTTGTCAGTCAGCTGAGGTTTTTTGAGGGTCCGTCGTCCGTCGTCCGTCCGTCCGTCGTCCGTCCGTCGTCCACAATTCACATTTTCGACTTCTTCTCAAAAACCGTCAGCCAGATTCACTTTAAACTTGGTGGAGATGTGCCTTGGGTGGGTCTCTATCAAGTTTGTTCAATTGGTCACGGTCCAGTGATTTTTGGATTTATAATGAATTTTTTTGTTCTTTTTTGGGTAAATCTTAAAAAATCTTCTTCTCCGAAACCGCTTACCCAATTGCTTTGATATCACACAGGAACACTCCCTTGGAATCCTAGTTCTTAATTTGTTCACCAAGTGGCACTGCGATTTTTTCCTAATTCTTTATGAATTTTTGTGTGTTATAGCTATTTTCGACTTCTTCTCCAGAACCGTCACTCAGATTAAGCTGAAACGTGGTGGATATGTTCCTTGTAGAAGGGTCAAACAAAGTTGTTCACTATGTGGGAATTCTGCGGATTCCTGATTTTTAACGATTTTTTCAATTCTGGTACTTATCGGTCAATGCAGCGTTCCTATTGATTACTATGGAAGTCAATGGGCATTCTAATGGTAATTCACATTTTCGACTTCTTCTCCAAAACCGTCATCCAGATTGACTTCAAACTTGGTGGGGATACACCTTGAGTGGATCTCTACCAAGTTGTTCAAATGGTCACGCTCCATTGATTTTTTTTTTTGAATGCACCTTTACTATTGATTACCATGTAAGTCAATGGGCATTCTAATGCTAATTCACATTTTCGACTTCTTCTCCAAAACCGTCATCCACATTGACTTCAAACTTGGTGGGGATACACCTTGAGTGGATCTCTACCAAGTTGTTCAAATGGTCACGCTCCATTTTTTTTTTTTTTTGAATGCACCTTTACTATTGATTACCATGTAAGTCAATAGGCATTCTAATGCTAATTTACATTTTCGACTTCTTCTCCAAAACCATCATCCAGATTTGCTTCAAACTTGGTGGCAATGTACCTTGGGTGGGTGTCTACCAGGTTTGTTTCAATGGTCATGTTCCAATGAATTTGGATTTTTTTATGATTTTTTTTCAAAAATCTCTACAAAAGTTTTAATAGGAAAGTTTAACATGGGAATTTCTTGTATTGGTCATAACTTTAATAGTATTGACCAGATTTACTTCAAACTTGGTGGGGATGTGCCTTGGGTGGATCTCTATCAAGTGTGTTCAAATGGTCATGCTCTATTGATTTTTGGATTTTTTATGAATTTGTTTGTTTTTTGGGGGGGGCAAACCTTCAAAATTCTTCTCCTCTGAAACCGCTCACCCAATTGCTTTGATATCGTTCATAGACACTCCCAGGGACACCTAGTTCCCAATTTGTTCACCAGGTGGCGCTGCAATTTTTTTTTTATGAATTTTTTGTATGGTTTTGCTATTTTTCACTTGTTTTCAGAACTGTCCCTAAGATTAAGCTGAAATGTGATGGATATGTTGTTGTGGAAGGGTCAAACAGTTGTTTAGTAGGTGGCACTGCTTTGGATTCCTGATTTTTAAGGATTTTCAATTACGGTACTTACCAGTCAGTGGAGCTTTCTTGATTACTATGTAAGTCAATGGGCATTCTAATGCTAATTCACAGGACAACTGACACGAAATTTACTGTTTATTTGATAACTTGAGATCTGTTTTGAGTTAGCTACACATGTTAATTATTGTGTATGAAGGTCATGCTGAGACAGTACATGAATGACCTTGACCTCGTTTGTGGGGTCACAGTGCAACATACATGAATTTTACTCTTCATTATAACTTGAGAACTACTTGAACTTTGATGTTGTACATGTAAGTGTTCTTCTATCAAGGTCAGACTTACGCAGAACATGGTGTCCTTGATCCTTTCCCAAGTTCATAGAGCTGCAAGTGTGATGAATGTCAAGATCAGCTGAGGCACGGGCTGTTCACACAGCCCTCTTCTTTTGTATAAATTTAAATTGAGCAGTGAATATGAATTAATGTACTGAAATTGCAACTGATATAAGAGTATTTTTACCTCAGCTGACTTGTCAGTCAGCTGAGGTTTTTTGAGGGTCTGTCGTCCGTCGTCCGTCCGTCCGTCGTCCGTCCGTCCGTCCGTCGTCCGTCCGTCGTCCACAATTCACATTTTCGACTTCTTCTCAAAAACCGTCAGGTAGATTCACTTTCAACTTGGTGGAGATGTGCCTTGGGTGGGTCTCTACCAAGTTTGTTCAATTGGTCACGGTCCAGTGATTTTTGGATTTTTAATGATTTTTTTTGTTCTTTTTTGGGTAAATCTTAAAAAATCTTCTTCTCCGAAACCGCTTACCCAATTGCTTTGATATCACACGGGAACACTCCCTGGGACTCTTAGTTCTTAATTTGTTCACCAGGTGGCGCTGCAATTTTTTCCTGATTCTTTATGAATTTTTGTGTGTCATAACTATACTCGACTTCTTCTCCAGAACCGTCTCTCAGATTAAGCTGAAACATGGTGGATGTGTTCCTTGTAGAAGGGTCAAACAAAGTTGTTCACTATGTGGGAATGCTGCGGATTCCTGATTTTTAACGATTTTTTCAATTCTGGTACTTGTCGGTCAATGCAGCTTTCCTATTGATTATTATGGAAGTCAATGGGCATTCTAATGGTAATTCACATTTTCGACTTCTTCTCCAAAACCGTCATCCAGATTGACTTCAAACTTGGTGGGGATACACCTAGAGTGGATCTCTACCAAGTTGTTCAAATGGTCACGCTCCATTGATTTTTATATTTTTTTTGAATGCACCTTTACTATTGATTACCATGTAAGTCAATGGGCATTCTAATGCTAATTTACATTTTCGACTTCTTCTCCAAAACCATCATCCAGATTTGCTTCAAACTTGGTGGCAATGTGCCTTGGGTGGGTGTCTACCAGGTTTGTTTCAATGGTCATGTTCCAGTGAATTTGGATTTTTTTATGATTTTTTTTCAAAAATCTCTTCAAAAGTTTTAATAGGAAAGTTTAACATGGGAATTTCTTGTAATGGTCATAACTTTATTAATATTGACCAGATTTACTTCAAACTTGGTGGGGATGTGCCTTGGGTGGATCTCTATCAAGTGTGTTCAAATGGTCATGCTCTATTGATTTTTGGATTTTTTACCTCAGCTGACTTGTCAGTCAGCTGAGGTTTTTTGAGGGTCCATCGTCCGTCGTCCGTCCGTCCGTCGTCCGTCCGTCCGTCCGTCGTCCGTCCGTCGTCCACAATTCACATTTTCGACTTCTTCTCCAAAACCGTCGGCCAGATTCACTTCAAACTTGGTGGAGATGTGCCTTGGGTGGGTCTCTACTAAGTTTGTTCAAATGGTCACGGTCCAGTGATTTTTGGATTTTTAATGAATTTTTTTGTTCTTTTTTGGGTAAATCTTAAAAAATCTTCTTCTCCAAAACTGCTCACCCAATTGCTTTGATATCACACAGGAAAACTTCCTAGCACTCCTAGTTCTTAATTTGTTCACCAGGTGGCGCTGCGATTTTTTTCCTAATTTTTTATGAATTTTTGTGTGTTATAGCTATTTTCGACTTCTTCTCCAGAACCGTCACTCAGATTAAGCTGAAACATGGTGGATATGTTCCTTGTAGAAGGGTCAAACAAAGTTGTTCACTATGTGAGAATGCTGCAGATTTCTGATTTTTAACGATTTTTTCAATTCGGGTACTTATCGGTCAATGCAGCTTTCCTATTGATTACTATGGAAGTCAATGGGCATTCTAATGCTAATTCACATTTTCGACTTCTTCTCCAAAACCGTCATCCAGATTAATTTCAAACTTGGTGGCAATGTACCTTGGGTTGGTTTCTACCAATTTTGTTCACGTGGTCATGCTCCAATGATTTTTGGATTTTTAATGAATTTTTTTGTTGTTTTTTTTTGAAAAATCTTGAAAAATCTTCTTCCCTGAAACTGCTTCCCCAAATGCTTTGATATCATACAGGAAGACATCTAGGGACTCCTTGTTGTTAATTTGTTCACCAGGTGGCGCTGCAATTTTTTTAAAATTAATTTTTTGTGTGGTTTTGCTATTTTTCACTTGTTCTCAGAACCATCCCTCAGATTAAGCTGAAATGTGATGGATATATTGTTGTGGAAGGGTCAAACAGTTGTTTACTAGGTGGCACTGCTTTGGATTCCTGATTTTTAAGGATTTTCAATTCGGGTACTTATCGTTCAATGCAGCTTTCCTATTGATTACTGTGTAAGTCAATGGGCATTGTAATGCTAATTCATAGGACAACTGACACAACATTTACTGTTTACTTGATAACTTGAGATCTGTTTTGAGTTAGCTACACATGTTAATTATTGTGTATGAAGGTCATGCTGAGACAGTACATGAATGACCTTGACCTCGTTTGTGGGGTCACAGTGCAACATACATGAATTTTACTCTTCATTATAACTTGAGAATTACTTGAACTTTGATGTTGCACATGTAGGTGTTCTTGTATAAAGGTCAGACTTATTCAGAATATGGTGTCCTTGATCCTTTCCCAAGTTCATAGAGCTGCAAGTGTGATGAATGTCAAGATCAGCTGAGGCACGGGCTGTTCACACAGCCCTCTTGTTATGAATTTGTTTGTATTTTGGGGGGGGGGGGCAAACCTTCAAAATTCTTCTCCTCTGAAACCGATCACCCAATTGCTTTGATATCGTTCATAGACACTCCCGGGGACACCTAGTCCCCAATTTGTTCACCAGGTGGCGCTGCAATTTTTTTAATGAATTTTTTGTATGGTTTTGCCATTTTTTCACTTGTTTTCAGAACTGTCCCTCAGATTAAGCTGAAATGTGATGGATATGTTGTTGTGGAAGGGTCAAACAGTTGTTTAGTAGGTGGCACTGCTTTGGATTCCTGATTTTTAAGGATTTTCAATTACTGTACTTACCAGTCAGTGGAGCTTTCCTATTGATTACTATGTAAGTCAATGGGTATTCTAATGCTAATTCATAGGACAACTGACCCGAAATTTACTGTTTATTTGATAACTTGAGATCTGTTTTTCTAGTTAGCTACACATGTTAATTATTGTGTATGAAGGTCATGCTGAGACAGTACATGAATGACCTTGACCTCGTTTGTGGGGTCACAGTGCAACATACATGAATTTTACTCTTCATTATAACTTGAGAACTACTTGAACTTTGATGTACATGTAAGTGTTCTTCTATAAAGGTCAGACTTACTCAGAACATGGTGTCCTTGATCCTTTCCCAAGTTCATAGAGCTGCAAGTGTGATGAATGTCAAGATCAGCTGAGGCACGGGCTGCTCACACAGCCCTCTTGTTTTGTTCTTTTTTAGGTAAATCTTAAAAAATCTTCTTCTCCGAAACAGCTAACCCAATTACTTTGATATCACACAGGAACACTCCCTGGGACTCCTAGTTCTTAATTTGTTCACCAGGTGGCGCTGCAATTTTTTTCCTAATTTTTTATGAATTTTTTTGTGTGTTATAGCTATTTTCGACTTCTTCTCTAGAACCGTCACTCAGATTAAGCTGAAACATGGTGGATATGTGCCTTGTAGAAGGGTCAAACAAAGTTGTTCACTATGTGGGAATGCTGCGGATTCCTGATTTTTAACGATTTTTTCAATTCTGGTACCTGTCGGTCAATTCAGCTTTCCTATTGATTACTATGGAAGTGAATGAGCATTCTAATGCTAATTCACATTTTCAACTTCTTTTCCAAAACTGTCATCCAGATTAACTTCAAACTTAGTGGCAATGTACCTTGGGTGGGTTTCTACCAATTTTGTTCAGGTGGTCGTGCTCCAGTGATTTTTGGATTTTTAATGAATTTTTTTGTTCCTTTTTTTGGGCAAATCTTAAAAAATCTTCTTCTCCGAAACTGCTTACCCAATTGCTTTGATATCACACAGGAAGACACCTAGGGACTCCTTGTTGTTAATTTGTTCACCAAGTGGCGCTGCAGTTTTTTCTACTTTTTTATGAATTTTTTTGTGTTACAGCTATTTTCGACTTTTTCTCCAGAACCGTCACTCAGATTAAGCTTACAGGTGGTGGATATGTTCCTTATGGAAGGGCCAAACAAAGTTGTTCACTATGTGGGAATGCTGCGGATTCCTTATTTTAGCTCAGCTGACTTGTCAGTTCATAGAGCTGTGGGGTCACAGTGCAACATACATGAATTTATACTCTTCATTATAACTTGAGAACTACTTGAACTTTGATGTTGCACTTGTAAGTGTTCTTCTATAAAGGTCAGACTTACTCAGAACATGGTGTCCTTGATCCTTTCCCAAGTTCATAGAGCTGCAAGTGTGATGAATGTCCAGATCAGCTGAGGCTCGGGCTGTTCACACAGCCCTCTTGTTATTTCTTAAAACCGTTTGCTAGAATAACTTTATACATTGTGAGGATGTATCTTGTGTAAGTGTCTACCAAGATTCACACTGCAGTAATATCTAGATTTTTTTACAATTTTCTGTTCATGTTGTGGCAAAATCTCAATATATCTTCTCGAAAACATTTTGACAATCCCTGCGAAATTGCATAGGGTCGTGATCCTTGGACCTTAATTTGTTCACCAGATGGCGCTGTGATCCTATCCCTAACTTGTATCAATTTTGTGTTTTTGCATTTAAATTCTTTTCATGAAGTGTTTGTTGGATTCTCTTCAAACTCAGTGGAGGTATACCTGGGCGTAAGCGTCATGAAATATATTGCTCAGTGGTGCTGCTTATGTTGTCCGATTTTGCTTCACAAACAATTATGAAAAACTGGTAGGGATTTATGTCCATTTTAACATTATTGTGGTATCCTTATGGGGAATTACTTATGAGCATTCTTTTGGTGTTAATTTTGGCCTTGAATGTGCTTGAAGGTTCTAACTAACACGTCAGCATATACCGTTTGGATCCTAGGGCCACGGTTGATAAAAAACGGTGATAGGAGAGTACCTGTTAGGTTTGTTTTGGTTCTGTATATTTTGACCTTGAATGACAATGGAAGATCAAACTGACACATTGGCCTATATCTCTGTATTGTTGAATACTACACCCATGGTTACTATCAAATACCAGCAGGAAAGAACCTATGAGGCTCCTTTTAATGTTAATTTTTTCCTTCAGTGACCTTGAAACGTCAAACTGAGAGTCTGTCTCATATATCGGTAATGGAAGACCACAGGCCCGTGGGTCCTGCTTAACAGGAAAGTTCGTATGTGTTTCCCATTGGTGTGTTAATTTTGTGCTTGAGTGGCCCTGAAAGGTTAAACTCACATATTTGCTTTTTCATGTATCCAGGCATTAATGATACGGTAATTTTTGACGAAGTTATGGGATATCCAACTTTTTGACCGTGTGTCATTGATCAGCATTCCTACAGTACATGCGTATCACATTTATCGGATATCAAACGTTGTGACCGCGCGTCATTCATTAGCACTTCTGCAGTACACGTGTATCGCATCACCGATTCAATAAGAATTGTACGAAATGCTTTGTTTTTAGACACAGATGTTGCCCTGATGGGTCCTCAACAACGTTATGAAGGACAATGGTGCATTTTTTTAAAATCGTATTCAGGAACTGGTTGGCCAGTTGCTTTGATATTGCCCACAGGTCGACGGAAATTGCCTAGTTCTAACTTTGGCTACCAGATGCTGCTGTAATTTAAGCTATGTTTCAATTTTGCACATCAGGCTTATGTTTGCCTTTGTATCCAGAACGGCAAAGCAAAATTGTCTCAAGTTATATCAGAATATAACCTGATGGAAGATGATGCAAGTTTGTGAAAATGATGAGATTTTTTTTTTCATTTTCGAGAAAGTGTGAGGACATTAAACTTTGGTACCATGTGTAAATGAGTGCTGCTTCTTTATAAGTACAATGTATACAGCCGCAACACTGTGCATGCAGAGCGATATTTTCAAAACTGTTGTATAGAAAACTTTTATGCACAGATGCTTTAAAGGTGGGTGTTCACCAAATTTGTGATGGAAATTGTAATCATAACAGCGTATGCATTCTGTGATACTAGATGCACATATAGTCTTCAGTAGAACGCAAGCTTTTATAGTTTTGCTGACTCTGCAAATCTTGTATATCGGCCTATATCTGGGTAATGGTGGATCATGAATTAGTAGTTGCTCGCAAAGATTAAAAGGAAAGTAGGGGTTTCGTTTGGTGGTGTTAATTTTAAGCATATGTTGATGTTGACAAGTCAAACTGACTTATATATGGGAAATGGTGGATCCTGAGCCCACAGAAGGTACTTTTGCTGTTTCTTATGGTGTTGTAAATTTTGACCTCCAGCGAACTGAAAAGGTCAAACCTATACATTGACTTGCATCTTGTCAATGGTGGATCCTAGGCCAGAGGTATGATTAAATAGAAATTCGAAAGAACTTCGGGGCGGGGGGGGGGGTCTTACGCCATTGTTAATTTTGACTTTGAATGTCTTTGAAAAGGTCAGACTTCTATTTTTGCTTATATATGGGTAATACCTCCGTTTGGTCAACTGGTTTATTAGCGTTATTACAGTGCATGTTTATAACAGTTAGGTCTGCATTTGCCCAAACAGCTGTCTTTGGGTTCGAAATTTACGCTTATGTAGCGCCTAGGTGTGTTAAAAAAGGAGAGGGAACAAATGAAAAACGAAAGCAAGCAAGCAAACAAGAAAGAAACAAACGAAAAGATTGGGATGCACACACATGAAATATCTGAAGTGATCAGAAGCCATAATATCTCTGGTGCCACACTTGTCTTCTCTTTGCTTAGTGACAGGAAGTTTTCCGTCAGGCAGCTCTGTTATGTCTTCTGCTGGATGGTTTGAAAAGCAGTATCTGTACAAAAATCCCGCGTCCTTGGACATTTCTTCGGGGTTTGGTGTGTCTCGAGCTGCAGTTGTCCTGGGCAAAAATATCTCCACTTTTTATATGTTATTCCAATCAGCCCCCCCCCCCCCTGTTACACCATACTTGCCTGCGCTGCCAGCTTCAAGAGCCATTTATACATTTGTGTAACGGCTAGGACAATAGCGCACCAGTTACATAACTTTGGAATGCATGCGACTGACCCAAGACCCACAATGGAAGAGATATCTTTCTATAGCCAGTGTGAAGATGGGCTTGGAATCACATTTATACAGTGTTGATAAGTCCATTATACAAAATATTTCATTTTACTAATGAGGGACATTCTATTTTGATATTCAATGACGAAAATGTCGAAAATACTAGGCACATACAATGTATCCTAAATTGCACGTGGTAAAGTGTTATTTTCCCTACAAAATTTCGTTTAGTTTGATGCTTACATGGGTTGCCTATCCTGCTTCACTTAATCACACTTAAACCTTTTGTTTAACTATAATCACTGGGTGCACAACCCAACCCAGATCCCAAAAGTTGTCTCAAACCAATGGAAGATAACACTCCTGGATTTTACTGTAGTCTATGTTGTCTACAGGTGTTATGTTGATAAATTGTGCAGTTTTCGGTGCGATCTAGCACGAGCCGTGCATACAGTGACAACATTCACACCCAACAATGGCTGGTTTGGCCTGTTGGTACACAGAAAAGCTTGCTAGAAATGTTTGAACCCCACTTGTAGGCAATCCTTAACAAAGTATATGTTTAAGTTTGAAAATGGTTCAAAAGTACATTTTCTCAACAATGGTTCTCAAATGAATCATGTGCGTCAATTCGTTTTTTTTTTCGGGCTTTTGAATTATAACATTTATATAATAGGGCAGTGATTGAAAAAGGGAAAAGTGAAATTTCTTGGCTATTCTTGAACAAAATTAATTTTGTCTCCCCGTGCAACGGGGGGACATATACTTAAGACGTTAAAATTTTGCATGATTTTGTACCAAATTATGAACTAGGTTGGGATTGTAGATGGGTGACAGTGACCTATTTTCAAGGTCACATGGCCACTTTTAAAAATCATTGCAGATTCACTGGAGAAAGATTTGATTTAAAGAGGTTGATATTTTGTGTGATTATGTTTCTATGTAATATTTTTGTAAGACTTTGCTTGTAACTGCAGATGTATGACCTTGACCTATTTTTCAAGGTCACGTGGGCATTTCATGTAAAATTGACGCGGACGCAATAACTCCACAAGGATTTGACTTAAGAGGTTGAAATTTTGCATGATTATGTACCATAATATGAACTAAGTTGGGATTGCAGATGGGTGACCTTGATCCATTTTTCAAGGTCACCTGGGCATTTCGTCCAAAATCAATGTGGACGTGATAACTCAAGGAAGATTTGACTTGGGAAGCTGAAATTTTATGTGAAGATGTTCCGATATACGATCGTGCTTGGGATTGCAGATTGGTGACCTTGACATATTTTTCAAGGTCATGTGGGCATGTCATCTAAACTTAAGATGCATGCAACAACTCTGAAAGGATTTGACGTTGGGAGGTTGGAATTTTGCTTGTTTATGTTCCATAATACCAACTAGGTCTGGATTGTAGATGGGTGACCTTGATGTATTTTCAAGGTCAGATGGCCACTTTTTAAAATCATTAGAAATGCACTCGAGAAAGATTTGTCTTAAAGAGGTTTACATTTTGTGTGATTATGTTTCTCTGTAAGACCTTGCTTGTAACTGCAAATGTATGACCTTGACCTGTTTATCAAGGTCATGTGGGCATTTCGTCAAAAATCAACGTTTTGAAATGTCAATTAAGTGTAACTTCACTATATCTGTAGATCATTGGGATTGGTATGGCTATTTATAAAAATAAGGGTGACAATAGTAAGGGCGCACGGGGAGACATTTGATTTTCTGTTGGAAAATCAGCCTGTTCTAGTTATTGTACAATTTTCACAGCGTCATGGAGCGACATTAAAACTATGTCGATGCGAAATATCTTGAAATGATACCATAGGGATGCATTAACTCCGCAAAAACTACGGACTGTGTTTGTTTTATGAAACATTATTTGGATTTCCTATAATACAAATCCACAACTGGTAGGAAAGAGGTTACTCCTCTGTGGCGACATTGACAGCAAGTGGCCGGTCCTTTCTTCAATCCTATCACTGTACAACCTCTGATCGAGATAATCATAGCTTAAGCTCTGTTTTCGCAACTGGCCATAAATGTCGCAAAGAATGTCAGTGGTAAATTTCCTAGATCCTTTTTGTATTGGAAGTGTAATTTATAATGCCGTAATCTTGTCAGTCCATATTTATCCACAAGTGCAGTCAGAGTCCAGCATTCCATAGCAAGGAGGTCATAGGTCGACAAAACGGGTTATTGTTTGTGCATGTTGTGGCGTGCTCCTGGTGCCAGTCTGTCTCCCCTACAGACCTTTCTGTGCAAAAGTCATGCTCGATGGACATAATTATGTCATGTCAGACAACAAATTATTCTTACGTTACGTGGTATGTCTTTGTTTTCGGATATAGAAATGTGAGAGGCACTCTTTGCAAATTCTTTCATGAGGAGAAGATTTAAGTATGTTCACATTTGAAATCAATGTGAGATAGTTGGCTATACTACTGATCCCATTTTCACATACAAATAAACTACCCTAAAAAAATAAGCAGATGCAACATAGATGTGACATGCCAGCAAAGCAGACTTCATTACAACTGGGGACATGATCACTATTTGTGTTACAACTGGTTGTATTTGATAGCATTCGTGATGCCATTACCAATGTTTCATGTCCTTACCAGCTTCAAGTCCGACCAACACATGCTGGATGCAGCCTCCCTTATGCTTAGACCAAGAACTGCCTCTGCTTAAGTGTCCCCTTTAGATACGTTGATTTCATATAAACAGTGAAAACACACACAGACACACACACAGACACACACACAGACACACATCACTGCTAGGAGTCCGAAGAGAGAAAGGCATCTCAGGCAGTATTCTATCTCGTTTTAGAAACCCATGGCTACCAAAATTCAGGAAAAAAAGTATTTTTTTAGGGAGCGACGCAACTGAGAGAGCTCATTCTTGTAAATATTTTGAAATTGACTTTTAATGGTGCTCTCTAGTGTAATCTGTGATGAATGATTTACTCTCATTTGCTATATTACCCGTAAATTACGTTAATTCAACCAAAATAAAGTCAATCTCGTATAAATGTCATGACACCGGGTAACCACAACTTTACAAGTAGCAACCTGTTGTGTCAATTTATCGATAAACACCAGTAATTTCATGAAACGCACGAATTTTCTACCCTGGAATAGCCTTGACATATCAGGTAAGAAGCCACTGGTTATACAAGTATTGTGCTTAACTCATGCAAGGAAGGCTGTTTGCCAATAAAGAGTGACCTAAAGAAACACAGAAATTAAGTAGACTTGACAAAACTGAGCTGCAGGAACTGATCATTTTCATCTGATTTTAATAGGGTATATCGATTTTTGGTAAAAAAAAGTTTCCCGTCATGCAAAATCAAAATATTATCTATGAGGCCATCTTTCCAAGATCACTTTATGTTATTTTAGCAACCATGATAAAAATATACATGACCCCTTTTGGCTGATGAAAGGATGGTCTCAAAAAGGCATATCTCCAAGTCCCTGTTTCGATAGTCCAGAAGTATGTTTGGCTGAATTATTTTTATATTCGTATATTATATAACAAAGCTGTATCACTATAAGTACCCGGGTCCTTTATGAAATTCAGATCACTGGTCTATAACTCCCTTTTTCTTTGATATTTGTCACACAAAACGTCATTAAGACACTTTTTTTATTAGAACCAAAGTACGGCGCATGTTGTGATTACTCTAGGTCACGAGATCAATTACAAATATGGGCAAAAATTATTTGCATACCAACTGATATTCTGCACAACAAACGGCATTTAGGGGACCACTGTGCATTTACATCTCATGCTCAGATATCTGGGTAAAGGTGAGCTTAGGAGATGACTGTCCAACTACTTCTCTTGTTTCTTAGGTTTTAAGACTCGGACTGAGGCTCATAACTGTTTCATTTGACTAATATAATCGTACTGTACAATGATATTAGAAGTAACAGTCTGGAGTCCATAATCAAGGCCAACAGCAGCCCCTATCATAAGGGCCACCAACAGATACATTGCAGTATACTTATAAATATGTTTAAAATATGGGGTGGATTGAAAGTGCTTTACCCAAAGGCAAAAATAAAATTGAAGTACTGAAATGTTACCCTAGTGGGGCCTAGCCGGGAAGCTCAGAGCCGAGGAGCATTGCAAACATAACAGTTATGAATCGCACAGGTATCGTTATATTTATCAACAAAATATTTTTTCCCATACATGGCAAAACTCATATTTACTATGTGTATGAACTTTGTTCAGAATGAGATCTGGCGTTTTATTAAGTGTCTGTTTGATTTCGTCTCTTAGACAGTTTCGTGTCCCTAGAAGAGATTTCTTCCTTCTATATATATGCGGTTTCTGTTTCTTGTATTGTGTTTATGAATCTTAAAAGTTGGTCTCACTTTAAAGGTTTTGATATATTCAGGTAGTTAATTATTGATAAACTTGAAATAGAATTCAGTTGTTGGTACAGAAAGAGATCTCTAATCTTTAACAAATTCAAAGTTCGGAAATTGGCTCTGTGTGTGCGTGGAACTTATCGGACTTTTAATTCTCATACATTTTTTCTCAGGTAATGCAATTCTGGCACTTTGATCCCAAAGTGGACAACCATAATTAAGGTAAAGGAGTATGAGTAATTTGTATGTTGTTAGGAGAATATTTGTGGTACAAATTCCTTTAATTTGTTCAAGATGCCAATGGCTTTAGATATCTTATATAAGATTTTATCAATGTGACTGTTCCAATTTAAGTGTTTGTCAATTTGAATGCGTAAAAAATTCAAGCTTTTAATTAAGGAACAAAATGGCTACTTGTTTTTATTGCAAAGGATTTTAACATTGATTTTCTGAAATGCAATGAAAAAAAGATATTATAAGCAGATATTTTGACACCATCACATCTCTCAGCTACTTTCCACGAATGACCTTGCTCATAAGACTTTCTGAAAGAAGAGCCACATTAACCGGTAACTTTTTCTTGAAATTAACAAACTTGAGACATCCCTCAACTAATTGAATTTAATATCAAACATTAATGATCACTCCCCTTCTTTATATCCCTAGATTTTGGTAATACCTATGAGTCAACCCCAAAATACAGTTTATCGTTTTGTTTGTTTGTGTTTAATGTACAGTCCCTTCGGTTTCACTTACCCTGTTTGCATTTTCGTCTCTTTGCTTTTCAATGCAAAAATGCGAGATATTCAATTTGTGCAATTTATGTTGACTTTAGAATTTGCACACAAGTTGTCTGCAACAGTGGGTTGCATATTTGTGAAGAACACGCGGACCAGCAAGAATGCCTACCACAGTAACGCAAGCTACGGCTTCCAGCTCTCACGTCAGCACACACACTCATCAAATCACACTACAAGGCATGTCCGGATACATGTTTCTGCTGCTAATCATCGGGACAATAGTATACGTCATCGCATTTTCCACTACAGGATGGACGGTTACAAGGAATGTGCATACAGGATTGTGGGAACGTTGTATTTGCACCAAGGCCTATAACAGCAAAGGTACGTAGTTGTCACAATTGCATTTGTAGGTTTACTACCGGGACAGTAAAACCTATAAGTTTTTAATTTTGGAAAAAAAACTACCCTTAAATATTACCTAGGACGATGAATCCCATGACACCTTCAATCTCCGAAATAAATTCTAGATTCCTGAGTTCAGCCACGACATTCGCTGTACAAGCCGAGGAACTGTACTAGACACAGGGCCATCTATCTAGTGACAAGCGAATATGCGACACTCCGAAGGTCTGCATGTTGGGTTCCTTCCTGGTATTTATTAAAATTAACCCCCAATATACATGCGGAAGATACCGTGGTTTAGTTGTTCAATATTTACCTAGGTAATCTAATCACCGCATATCTCACTCGTATTTTAGAATTAAAACTTTTGTGCTTTGCAAATTATTGTGGGAAAATGACATTTATAGGATACAGCGTGTATGATGCACATTAATATCATACTTTGGGAGCAAGGATTCTATTCATAGATATATATATATATATATAAGTAAACATGTATAGGGGTGAAAACTGAGAAAATAAAGCTTCAAAAATGAGGAAAAAAAAGACAAGATTGCCGACTGCATTTAATAGTACTCGTGTATTTGCAGCTTAAAATGAATAAGAAATGTGCGGAGACGTAAATGCTTAAAACAAAGATACTGTCAAAAACGTGTTGTATTTTTTATCGTGTTCATAAGTTCCGAAGCGTTTCATTTCCAATGGTTTATCATGATTGGTCAGCATAATACAATCCAAACCGTACAAAATGTAAAATACAAAATTAACAATTTGAAGTTAAAAGGCTTTATTTTATACGAGTGTAGTGAGCTATGCATCTTCTGCAATTGATGGCAAGTAGTGGAAGTAAAGGATCAAATACTGATATAGGTGCAAACTAAAATAAAGCTCTTTATAAGTAGGTATTAGAGGTAGACATAATATAGCAGAACATAATATAATACACAACGCCATATGAGAGAACAAGAATTAAAAATGATGTCATGTTCATCGTATGTAGGTCTAGCCACCCAACAGTGTCCATCTCATTGATTCCATGATTGTTCCCTGATAGGAAGGTGTCACCGAACAAAATGTATAAAGTATACTCATTTCACCAAGGGTCCTAAATGTCTGCAAGTCTAACATTTTTCATGTCGCAGAAGCTTACCGTAACAGCCACCTCATTTGCAAGCAACGTGATGCGGTTTTGCATCTGTTCGGGTCCCAGCCATATTGAAATCGACAATGATATGTACACGCATTGATGTGTCATCTTTTGACGGGGCTTATTGTCCAAGTCAACAGCTATTACAATTTCTGTAGGGTAAACCATTGCCCCTTTTCTCAAAACCAAAAATTAGTGAAAGCGTCTGTCATTAACAGTTGTAAGTACAGGAAAGAGGGATCACAGGCCAAAATGAATGGGCAACTTAATTGACATTGTGATAAGAAATTTACAGGAGGAAAGAGGACATGATAGTTTTACTTATTTTTATCAACAGAACTATTAAAAGAACTGAATACACCACTTTATTAGCACACGGTGATGACTTTTCTATTGAGGCACTCCTTGGGAGTAAGAACGACTCGATGATTTGTGATCACCTTTTTATTGAAAGTCATATGACTTTCAATATTAGAATCAGTTCTGGCGAATGGTATTGTATTCATGCGAACAAGCTGAATTTTAACTGTGCACATTTCTGTTTGGAAAGTGAAAAGTCCTGAAATGAGCCCAAATCATAACGCATTCACAACCATACATGCGACCCCAAAAATAGTGCAATATATTAAAGAAAAAAAAACGCAAGTTAAATAATCATCTGTATTATATTGTGGAAAATATTTTGCATCCTGGCATGTCGTCAAGTGTATAAACATTTCAATAAACGAGTAAACAGGCGCAAATCCTATTATATAACATGAATATGATGGAAAGAATGGCGTACGTGTTTGCCCGTCTCTAGTGTAAGAAGTTCGTGCACAAGGTCGACACTGCAACAGAACATATGTGCAGTTGTGTTCAGCAACGGCTTCCCCTCAGCGCAATATAGAGCACGCAGAAATTAATAATTTTTTGGCTCATGATTGCAATCATTGTCGAGGAGATTCGCGCTAGGAAGCTCGTTTAATTGCGTTTTGAAGTGGACATGTGTGTAGTCTTACCTGGTTGGTTTGTAACTCGTCAGGCACATGTATCGTGCAGGAAATTATAATGAATTCACTGCTTTTAACGTACCAAAAAAAAAAAAATAATACAAAAACAAAAAATAACTGACTTTCAATTGATAGAACTTTTTAAAGATATTGTTTTGTTTTGATTTTTGTTTTTGGTAAATCGCTCATGGCCAATAGCGCCAATTTATGATCTCTACCAATGGCGATCCTTAATGAGAGTGGAAAGTAATAAAACACGTATCCAGCAGTGACCGGTTCTCTATCTATATGCACATTTAAGTAAAATTTCGGGAAAAATAACACTGCGATATTGGTTTCTTGTGATCACGTTTAAGTCACTTTTACCATACTTAATCAGTCATATATCTTCAAACATTTGATACGCGCAAAGATAATGCTTCCAGTCTATTCGTTGCCTTTTTCATTTCTTATGCATTACATAGGTTTATTGGTATTTTAATTGAGCTGTATAAAAACACATTCAATCGCGAAGTTAGTTCAAAGACTGTAACATAGCATGAATGACTGAAAGACGCTGCTTTTTACAATGAATGAAGCACTTAATTACAACCGGTCATCAAAACATTCATGGTTGCCCATGTAGACCTTTGTGAAAGTTGCAAAGAGTCGTTACTGCAGATAATAAACTGACAAGACTTTTTTACCAGGCTGCTGTGGGCATAATCACTACAGAGAAAGAAACGTCATTTTCTGTGTCACTGGAAATATATATTTAAATTGTGACAACAAAATACCGTGATGATATTTTGTTAATTTTATCGAAGGCAGAAAAGTCTAGCTACCTGGATGTTGTGGGGCTGTAATTGTCGCTGGTCTGTTTTAATGTTTTTAATTACTTTGGTTGCATGGGCCCAGAGACTACTGCACTCGTGTGGATTAGACTCGACTCGATGAAAATATGGGCAAGTGTACTCTAATGGGTCAGATGAGTGTGCAGGAGTCTTAAGTAGAGTGACTCTAGGCAAGACGCAAACAAATCCCTGTATTTTTGACATTTGAAAGAATAGATCCACAGAAATGGCTTGCCCATGGAAAGTTTAGTGTATATGCTTCCGTCTTTTGTATTATGTGGGATATTTGTAGAGAGCTGGTTCCAAGCGTCGCAAGCTATGTTCATCATTGGCTTGGTCAGTCTTCTGGTAGCCTGTGTTGCAGCCTGCATTTACATGTGTGTCCACTCTGTCAACAAAAACACCGTCATCAAAGTAATTACAATCAGTTCTTTCGTCGCAGGTAAGTTTCTTGTTACTTACACATGGCCTTTATTTGACACGGCTATTATTTGAAGTGATAGCAACCGGTAAATGATATGATGTATTGTGATGTCGTAGAATTGCTGGTACTTACTTGGTAAATGACAGAGAGTATTCGGGACTTGTTGCCGAAATTCGAATTTCATTTACTCGCTTTAAATCAGTTTTTTAAACGTGAGAAACAAATGTCGGGAATTAAAGCTAAACGGTGTATAATTTGTACCTAATGTTCAAATATTAGATTTTTTCATTTAACCGAAGGGTGAATTAAAAAGAAAACTGTTTGTGGGACCTGTACAAAACAACAAAACAAATACATGTCAAGGAAAGTTTGTGCTACTCTCATAAAATTCCGAAAAGAAATACCATCAGCAAACTGATTCTGTCAATAACATTCATTGCCAACAACGCGATTTTGCTTCTTAGGTAAGGTGGCCGTAAGAGGTAAAACAGTATTTCTTTATGGTAAAATTTGAAAGGATACATTTCACAGACTCTTGATTCTTCAACTGGTCGTAAGACAAAACATTCCAATCATTGCAAATTGTGTTGTTTTTTTACAAAAAAAAAAAAACTAAAACAAACACCACGGAAGCTTCACATTGCCACACCTTAGACCCCTTTGAGTGTGTGGGATCAAATACTGACCCAAAGAAGTGGGGAATTGGTTTGGCCTCCAGGGAATAGCCACTTTTGCTTTTCTTATCGTTTCAGTTCTCTTTATGTTGATTGGACTCATTGTGTTCGGAAGCAATGAATCTAATCTCAACTGGTCATATGCATTTGCCGCGATCTCCACCATCATGTGCCTGGTTGCTGGTATATTGGCTGTTTTACAGATGCGGAGTGCTGGGCTTTAGCGCTGACGAAAGTAGGGTAATAAATATTGGCACTTTGGTATGTTTCAGTGGTTTCCCATCTGCGATGGCCATCAATATATATTACGTATTTTTTTTTCTTTGAATGTTGTTCTTTCCCCTTGTATGAATCAAGTTGATATATTGCTTACTTTTGAAATTGTCAATAAGTATGACAGATAAACGTGAACTTTCAAAGACTAAATGATTATCTTACTTTTGACTGAATAATTATACTTGCTTCAGATTTTAATATGAGATATGTGTTTTATATGTTACTTCAAAGCCAAGCTGCTGAAATTATGGAGACCCATGTTCAATAACCTCATTGGATATATCCAGGTGTATGTGTATGCAGCCCATGCAAATGGCAATAGTCAGCTTACACACAACCATCAATGGGCATAGCACACACGTTGCCAGTTGATGTTCTGAAAAACAAATCATGTGTAAACAAACCCAACTTGGTGCTCTGGTTTAATGCTCTATGGTATAAGGAATCCAATAATTACAAATAAACATACAAATGTGTATACACGTTCATATAAGGTGTATACGTCGAAGCCTAGGTGGACAACAGGGGTAAGATGTACACTGGTTGTTGCAACATTTTGGCGTGTGTGTGTTTATAGGATTTGTTTGCCTGTTAAATAACGTGTGTCTTAATTAATTGATTCGAGTTACACTCTAAGGTTTATAGTACAAGGACCATTGCAGACTATGGTTGTGTGCTTTTAATGACAAGGAAACACATTACAAAGGTATAAACACAAAGGCATACAGAACTGTTCTCATATTGTGATGGAGTTAAACAGGGTCGAGTTATTTCACACATGCTGTTTCGAATTTGCATGGATGAATTACTGATGAGCCTACAAAAATCTGGTTTGGGTTGGCACATCAGCAGAACATTTCTCAACTAGATGTCATATCTGTTCCGATTTGCCTGAGAATTTAATGTGCTATTTAATTTATCAAACTGTAAAATGTTACCTGATAAGGTATGTTAGTCTATTCATTTATGCAACTTAATTGGGCCAAATACCACAGCAACCTGTCTTGAAGAGCCAGTGCATTTTCTAAGTGTTAAATACTCGGATGGACCAATTAAAATAGGTTTTTCCAGCCACCTGACATAAGTTATTTCGAATCTACTGTACCTCCTTTTATGGGAGTTAGATATGGGTCTTATGTAGGAAGGCCATCGACAAAATATCCGTTGCGTGGTGAAACGCAGCAAGGTTTACCTGCCAGTTATAAGCAAATACCCATTCTTCATTACTTCAGAGAATATGCCAAGATACTTCAATTAAATGCCAAATCCTTAACATATATTCGTGTTCTCATTACTATCTAATAACAATGAACTGTTGATTTTGTGCTAAATTGGCAATGGATGGTAGTGAGTCATAAGCTGGCTCGTCAGTTAATTTGATTGGTCACAGATGCCATTTGGACAGAGACTAGTTCATGCAATTTTCAGTTCTAGTAAAATAAGGCAAAAATTATCTGCTCTATATGACGAAGTTGATGAATCACTGCTAAGTTAAATATTATAAAAGAATTCTGTGAGATCCGGGACATCTAATTTGACTGCAAACTTGATACAGAAGAGGTATTGGAAGTAATGTCACATTTGTGTAAAGAGCGAGTGCTACTTATCCTATTGTAGTGCCTTGCATCCGATGTCGGACTGATATTTTCGTACTCGTGGTTTTCTTACTTGCTTATGTTTCTAATATACTGAATTGTCAAAATGTATGAAATATGCTTCTGTCGCATTAATACAACAATAAAGATATCCACACTCACACAACCACTCACACACACACACACACACACACACACACACACACACACACAAATACATATATATATATATATATATATATATATATATATATATATATATATATATATATATATATATATATATATACATTTATATATATAAAGCAGGAGATTCAATTCTTCATGTGGACGCTACTGTTAATGTCAGGGCCGTTATTTACATGGTTTAAATAAGACCGAATCAATCAGTTTTATTGTTGCTGGTTTGGGTTTATTAGCGGGCAAGATAATCTAGATGATGCTGTCGCTACATTATTTTTCTACATTGCTTTTTCAAAACGTTTTCTGTTGACAAGAATATTATGTATATACATTAAAATATGTTTCATAATTACATACTGGTGTTTTTGGTTGGTTTAAGAGGAAAAAGAGTATTGCTTCCTTTGCAGACAATATTTTGTATAGTGGAGCTCAAATACATATGTAGAAGCATCACCTGTCACCAGCATTCAGGCCATGTTAAAGGGTTACAAATGGATGATGCATCATGTATAAGTGATTTTAGTCTTCTGGTGTTGATTTGTGGTGAACAGGACATAGGGTTCTTTCTTGATTACCAAAACAAGCTCACTTATTGGATATTAAAAACAATAGACATATAGAAGTTCATTCCTGGAATTTCCTGGTTTATGTTTTAAGGGTATGGTTGTACAAGTTATGGGATTGCCAGAATTTATGTTATATTACACTTATTATAACACAGTTCAGAAGTTTGTGAATTTGCATTTATTTCCAGGATGCAATATATGTTTAATTTATTCAGCGACATTATATGTGTAAGGAAATTGTTGACCTCACAAAGGGCAGCTTTAGTGGAAAGGTGTAGGTGTACAGTGTTGACAAAAGAAGCGACATAAACCAATTGCTTGGAACAATGGGATGCGTGCAGACTGTTAAAGACCTGTGTATAAATTAGCAAAAATTAATGTCCCTGTGGCAAAAGAACATGTTATGCTGTGGTGTGATATTTTTTATATTCTGTTTTTACCAATACACCTTTTAGACTCTAACGGATCTGTCAGTAGAACATACTGCTGTAATTGACCTGATGTTCATATACTCTATTTTTACATGTTTCCCTTATAGCCAAAAAATATATACACCTGAAAATATGTACATGTTTAGTATCACAAAGGAAACTTATGCTTCTTGTTACAAAATATGTCTTTGTATCCCAACATGTTTAATTCTTATTTCACTAAGGTATTTGATATCAACATTTGTTTGCTGAAGAAGTTTATAATGAAATTGCAGTGAGCGGTCAGGTAGTGGTCTACTGCTCTTTGCATTGTTAGCATGGCAAACTTCCATCAAAACGCTTGTATAGTTTCGGGTGTCAATCCTTGTAGAATGTTGTATTTTAGTATTCATGATTTAAATGTAAGTGCAGGGTTCAGAGCTACGTTCTTACACATCTTGCGACAAACACTGAAAAAAATAAAATGTGCTCTTGAGAACTGTCGGTGAATTCTGTTACTACTTGTTTTGAAGATCATTGAGGTGGTGAACAGAAATCTGATTGTCGACACCACCAAATGTATAGTTCCATCATAGTTGGAACAACCTACAAAGAACTGGCTCTAGATTTGTTATCCAATACTTTGCAATCAAGGAAGTTATATGTGCAGGTTATGAATATTGAGGTGGGTTGCCTTTGGAGCGATAGATCTAAAAATGCATGTGACATAGGAAAATCAACCAATTAGAAAATTTGAAGTGAAAACGCGTACACAAGCCCTATGATGTGTCAAGATTTGGTCCTTTGTATCAAGAGGAAATAGCGTGCACGAAGCACGCCAGTAGTGTGATGTCCTTTATGGCTCCAATGACGTAACATTCTCAAGGGGATTATAGGCTCATACAATCTAAAAACTGGTTAAAATTTATATATGATGTTAATTGTGAAATGTGTTGGGATATGTTTTTTGGGTTGGCAGAGTTATGTCACACGTAAGAATGATACTTTCCCTTGACAAAAGAAGGATTAACTGACAGGCATTTGTGAATGTTGGTACCCCCTGGGGGCATTTCATCAGGATGATTTACAAGTGTATTTGTTCAGATAAGCTTTTGAAATTGACTTTTATTTGTGACATGTCCAGAGATACACTATTTATTTTATCCAACCACTTATCACAGGTCCGACCAATTCATGTACAATGAATGTATTTTCATAACCATTGGAGAGGTAACACGTTTGTATTTACTTTACAGGATAACAGACTTGAACACAAAGTGTATAAGGAGCATCAAACACAAAGTATAAAAGTAGGATAAAAGACAGGAAGGACAACAATCAAGACTTAAGGATAAGATGGCCTTCATAAATTTTGACAGGCTACCTGAAAGTTAAGCCATACAGAGAACACAATGGAAAGAGAAATTGCCATTGGCCCCACTGTAAAAGGCAATCCAGTAGATTGCTATACAGGCAATCATGCTACTGGTCTAATAGATTTGCAATAGACATGTCTATATGTCAGACTCTTGCTTCCTGAACTGGTCCTAATTCAAAACACTCCAGTCAGTGCAAATTGTGCGGGGTTTTTTTGGGGGGGGGGGTGGGTTTGATTTTGTTTTTGTTTGTTTTTTTTGTTTTTTGTTTGTTTGTTTGTTTTTTTTTTTTTTTTTTTTGTTTTTGTTTTTTGGGGGGTTGTTGTTTTTTGTTTTTTGTTGTTTTTTGTGGTTTTTTTGTTTTGTTTTTTGTTTTTTGGTTTTTTTTGTGACAAAAAGTAGAGCAAACTAGAGGGAAGGTTCACGTTGGTACACCTTGCATCTCTTTGAATGAGTGGGCACAAAGACTGACCCGAACAGGTGGGAGATTGGTTTGGTTTGGCTGGAGTAGCCACTATTGCTTTTTTTATCTTTTCAGTTCTCTTTATATTGATTGTACTCGTTTTGGTCGGAAGCAACTGATCTAATAGAGGTCTCAACTGGTCTTATCTATTTGTCACTATCTCCACCACCAAGTACCTGGTTGCTGGTGTATTGGCTGTGGTACAGATACACAGTGCTAGGTTTTAGCACCGACGAAAGTGGGATTATTAATATTGACACCATGGTAAATATCTGTGCCATCTGAGGCGGCCATTAATATATATACTGCCCCAAATTTGATACAGTTCAATTTATTATTTGGAAGTAACCTTAATAATAACAAATGCATTGTTTCATTTGGTTGTGTCCAGTGTTTTAATAGACTTTCTTTAACATAAACGAGACTTGCAAGAAAAACTTGAGGAACATTAAAGATTTTTTCGCATACTAAAAATGGAATCACCAGATTGGCGATTGTGTAGTTTCCAATGAGGCTGGTCACTTCATGTAGGCTGTGCTCAGTATTGTGTATGTCCTCCATGGGCTTTAATCACCACCTGGAATCTAGACCTCATGCTGTGGATTAATTTCCTTACCACTCGCTGTTCATGTTCATCCATTCATGGACAAGAGCTTGGTCCCCGTACCAGATGGTTGTTGCCTGTGCATCAAGTGCAAGGAGCCTTTTCTGCAAGGAATCCCACAAATGTTCCATGGGTTCAGGTGTGGGGACCAGGCAGGCCAATCCATGCTTTCAAAAGTCTGCTCGTCCAGATATTGCTGGTCAACAGCAGCTCTATGTGGCCTCGCATTGTTATCCATGAGGATGAAGTCTGGGCCCACAGCTACATCATTAGGCTGCACATAGCAATGCAAAATTTCATCTCTGTGCCTCTCTACAGTCAAAGTACCATTCTTTATCAAATGGAGGTCTATGCACCTGTGTCACTGATACCACCCCACACCATCACTGAGCCCCCACTGTACTGGCCGTGCTCCAGTACATTATCATCATGGAATCTTTCTCCTTTTCGCCTCCACACTTTGATGCGTCCATGATTGAAGTCTGGGCAGAATTTGGATTCATCAATAAAGAGGACATTTGTCCAATCTGCCTGAATTTAGGTAAGATGTTCTTTGGTCCACTGCAGTCTGAGTTTTGTGTCTGTTCTGCAAAGACATTCTGACTGCTGGTTTCCTTGCCCACAAGCAAGCAGCATGCAGCCGATTTCTGACAGTCTGTACCTGGTGTGATTCCTACTCAAAGAAGTAACACTGTACCAGTCATGTGCTGCGTTTGTTGCTTTCTCCCTACCACCACCATACTGCATTTCCACAAATCCATTTTCTCTATTGTGATGCCACACAGGAAACACAACACTTTGGCTAACTCCAATGACCTCTGCAACTCTTTTCTGTGACATTCCACACTCTAGCATGTCAATGCCTCTTGAGAAAGTGGGAACATTACAAGTTTTGTCTTATATCCATGCTGTTTTCTCAAAAGGATTTAAGCTCAATGAATGTCAACTTTGAACGCCAGAACCAAATAAGCAAGTGCAACACAGGGTGTTCCCAGTGTGTCAACCAATTTTTGTGAAACCACTTTTTTGTTGTGGTCAAAGGATTTGTGTTCCATGGAGGAAGGCCACTTTTGGCCATCCTCCATGGAACACAAACAATCACAGTTTATAGTGTACAGGTGACATCTTGTGCTTCAATCATGTAACAAATATTTGCAAATAACATGCATATTAACGTGTTTTATAGACACATGGAAAAGTGAACCTTATCAAATTTGGGGAGTATATATTATCTTTTTTATTCTCTGACTGTATGTTCCTTCCCTTTGCGTGAAAGAAGTTGATAGATTGCTTACTTTTGAAATGTTCTACGAGTATGATAGAAAAATGTAAAATTTCAAAGACTAAATGAATTTCTTACTTTTGACGGAACAATTATACTAGCTTCAGATTTTAATATGGGATATGTGTTTTATATGTTACTTCAAAGCCAAACTGCTGAAATTATGAAGACCCATGTTCAATCACCTTATTGGATGCAGCCAGGTGTATGTGTATGAAGCCCATGCAAATGGTAATAGTCAGCTTATACAGAACCATCAATGGGCATAGCACACACGTTGCCAGTGTAATGCTCTGAAAAAAATCATATTTAAACTAACCCAACTTGGTGCTCTATTTACATATTCTATGGTATACCGAATCAAATAATTACAAATAAACATGCAAATGTATACACACGTTCATATAAGGTAAACACATCAAAACCTAGGTGAACAACAGGGGTAAGATGGAAACTCTGTTTGTCGCACCATTTTGGCGTGTGTGTTTATAGGATTTGTTTGCCTGTGAAATAACACCTGTCTTAATCACTTGATTCGAGTTCCCTTCTAAGGTTTAGAGGACAAGGACCATTGCAGATGATGGTTGTGTGCTTTTAATGACAAGGAAACACATCACAAAGGTATAAACAGAGAGGTATATAGAACCATTCTCATGCTGTGATGGAGTTAAACAGGGTAGAGTTCTTTCTCACATTTTGTTCAGAATTTACATGGATAAATTACTGATGAGGCTACAAAAATCTGGTTTGGGCTGGTACATCATTAGAACATTACTCTGTGTCTTATGCTGATGATTTAGTATTGTTCGCCCAAAACAGTTTATTGTTCGCCCAAAACAGTTTATTCAAGGTAGAAATTACTGGATGTCATGTCTGTTCTGATTTTGGCCGAGAGTATAATGTGCCATTTAATTCATCAAATAGTAAAATTTTATCTGATGTTACTTGTGGCTTAAAGCCTGAAATAAATTAGGCAAAATTAATAACCCTCCACGAAAAGCAATTTTTATATAAAAAACACACACATATTTTGAATATATTCAGTGTTTCTTTTATTCTGTATACACTTTAGAGTAGATCTGTAGAGGAAATTCTGATCAAATGAAGTTACGCTTCATTGCACAGTGTCAATAAGCAGACAAAGTCTGAATCACAAGTTCGCAAGAGTACCTGTAGAGCAATCAAACATGCATATAAACTGAGTGCAGAGTCCCATCAGAAGTTATCACAGATGGTGCTTGGTTGCATCAAAAGTTATCACAGACTGTACTTAAAGTTAAGGCATTTTCTGAGTTCAATAGAGCAGAAATGAACTCATCACTGTGTCACATAAAGCACCTTTAAATGTCCACTCAATAGGATGTGTAGCCACCATGGTTGTCAATGCACTGTTGGCAGCATTTTGGCATGCTGTAGACGAGCTTTCTCACACGTGCCTGAGGTATACTGTCCCACTCCTCCAGAAGATAACGCCATAGATCTGCAAAGTGTGAGTTAGGACCCATCTTCTGGTACACATTTCTTTTCATATGGCTCCACAGGTGCTCAATCGGTTTGAGGTCAGGTGAGCATGCTGGCCATTCCATCACCTCAACACTCTCACTATCCAGGTAATCACGAACCACAGCTGAAACATGTGGCCTGGCATTGTCGTGCATCAGCATGAAGTTGTCTCCAATGGCACCCGCATATGGAATAACATGGGGTTCCAGGACATCCATTATAGACTGTCTGCTTGTCATTGTTCCTTCCATGATGATGAGGTCTGTCTTGCCATTAGCAGAGCTGTCCGCCCACACCATGATGCTGCTCCCTCCATGTGCAACTGTGGGCTGAACACAACAAGCAGCGTGTCTCTCCCCTCACCATCTCCATGCACGAACACGTCCATCACTTCTGTGGAGGGAAAAGCAACACTCATCAGTGAAGAGAATATAGCTCCATCCTGCATGTGTTGTACGGACATGTTCTCTTGTCCACAGCAACCGAGCAACCTTGTAAGGTGGGGTAAGAAGTGGCTTTTTCACCATGCTCCGGGACCTTAAACCAGCAGCATGCAGTCTGTTACGAACAGTCTGGGTGGACATGCGTCTTTGGTGAGGATTGGCTCTCTCCAGCTGGCTATGAATATCAGGACCTGTGCGGCTCCTACTCCTCAGTGCTGCATTAACGATAAAACGGTCTTGTTGCCTGGTGGTCAGCTTTGGCCTTCCCAAGCGTGGTAAATCTGCAACATCATTTGTGTTTCGGTATTTTCTCAACAACTCATTGATGGATTTGTGGTTCACACCCATTGTCCGTGCGACAGCTCTGCAACTTTCACCGGCTTCAATGCGACCTATGGCTCTTGCCCTGTCCATTTTGGATAGCCTTGGCATGGTGATGTTCACAATTCGACCAGTGATGCCGAATCCATAACTGACAGAAAAAAACCCATGCATTTATACCCATGATTGGCACAGTTTCTGGCCACATTACACAGGTATGGTGAGAAAAATCAATGGTCAGGAGGGTCCTAACAGGGACGGAAAAGACCACACATGATCCTTTCTGCAAAGTGCACTTTTTGACTTTGTGCCACATTCAGCCCATGTGCTGTCAAGCATGGGCTCCAACTCTGCTCATCTTTACACATGATGTAATCAAAGGATTATGCTACACATACACATGCCCATCTTTAAATTACCTAAAAAAGTATGGGTACACCATTAAATTATTTAAGCGGAGGGTTATTAATTTTGCCTAGTTTATTTCTTAACAATTATCTAATAGAGTATGTGTTTATCAGTATATACATTTAGGTAGCTTAATAGGACCAACTACCACAGCAAATTGTTTCAAAACTCATTAAGATTCCGCAACCACCTATGACCTTTTTATATCCACTTTTAAAGCCTCGACCTAACTTATATGGACCGTTGAAATTTCTAGATTGGCAGACACCCTTTTTGACTGCCATTGCATCAAAGTCTCATCACTTTACAGCCTCAAAGAGATTCTCCTCCATTCATCATGGCAGTGCTCATGGAAAATGGGTAATGCATGGTTCTCACATGCTTCAAGCAACTACTCCATGACTCTGTTGGTATTGCTGCCCATGTGCTGTCATAAACACTCAACGAGAAAACCATGATAACAAAAACTGTAATCTCAGCATGACTTTTATTGATTTTTTTGTTTTTGCATAGCACGACACTTTCGCAATCCATTTATAGTCAAGTACAACCAAGTCTTTTAGTAAATAGATTGACTTTGTCAGTTATTGATCATGGCAGTCCTACATAGTTTTCCGATACCTGTACAGCTGATGACAGTGTTTCTAAGATTGAGGAAGCAGCCGGTTCATCTGCCTACCAGCACTGCCTAGACAGGAGGGCCAAGGGAGTTTATGGACCCTGGCTTCTTTCACATGGATTATGTCTGTACTACTGCTGTTGCTGAGAATCCACTGTACCAATCCTACATGGACTAGACTAATCAGTCTTCACACTATCTGATATCTAAGGATAGATCTCTTTTCACTCATACTAATTACGTCACCAGAACTTTCTACATATATCTGCTTGCCTTCAGCGATATTGCATGTAACCCAGGGCCAGCATGGAAGTACCCTTGTGGACTTTGTTTAAAACCAGTGAGAAAAAATCAAAAATGGTATTACATGTGATATTTGCTATATCTGATATCACATTAAATGTATAGATAGGGATATGCCCACATATTACGCTTTTGGTGATGGCTCTTCTAAAGACTGGTTCTGTGATATTTGCACATTGCATCCTTCACCAATTCCTTTTTTGATGACACCTGTACCAGTTTCCTTACCTGCCATGTAACATCACTGCCTTCCGATCCTTAAGTACCACCCAAACGGGCAGCTGTGTGAACTGGAAGTGACATCTTTGCTCAAGCCAAAGGCCTAAAGGTTGGACACATCAAAACTGGCCAAGGTGGACTAATGTATCATCTTAAGGAAATCACTTACACCTTAACCAAACTGAAACCTGATGTACTACGCATCACTGACACATGGTTAAATTCCTTTATTTCCGCTAAAGTAGTCTCGGTTAATGGGTAGTCTTTTAGTTGACATGATAAACCAGATGATTTTAGGGGTGCCAAAGGTGATGGACCATATATATGAGATGGCATTGTATTTTAAATAATGAGGTAACTGAATATGACTGACCCAATCTTATGAATCATACAGTGCAGATAAAAAGACCTAAGGTAGAAGCCTTCTTATATCTGCTGTCGATCGACAGCTTAAGTCAAATGTCGACTTCTATACTCATTTTGACGAATTCTTAGTATAATTGGACAATCCTAGAACGGATTAAGTGTTCATTGGTGACTTCAACATTGACTTTTCATATCTCAATAAGCATGGGTCCTATGCTCCAAACTTACAGGATATTATTTCTACTTTTGGACTCAGACAAGTCATAAAATTACCCAACAGGAAAACCAACTCATCTGCCACCATTATTGACCTTCTTATTACTAATGTTACAAATTATAAAGTCGGAGATGCAGTTGTATCAGTGGAATCATTCACATAGTGAACTACATCATACAGGACTCAAATAAAACAAAGGCCAGTTATCATTTTATTACTTCTCGTAATTATAAGAAATTAGATAATGTTCAATTTTTAGCTGACCTAAAATTGCTAGCATTACATGCCATTAAGTTTTTTTATAGAATTAATGTTATTTGGACTGCTTGGAAGTTGTTATTCGTGGATGTAACTGACAAACATGCTCCTCTTAAAAAATTAGAAGACCAAAAAGGAAAATACTATGGTATTGTGATGAGATTCTGGCCTCCAAATAAATCCAAACCAATTCACGACAAAGCAATATTAACCGAATACATTGCTTATTGGGATAATTATAAAAAGATGAAAAACAAAATAACCTCAATGCTAGGCAATGCAAACGTAAATACTACTATTCTTCTATTTAAATGGGCAGAGGTGACAAAAGGCGTATTTGGAGTTTGGAGTGGTTTTCTCAGAGAATATGACCTTGTACACCTCCAGAGAATTCAAAACAGGGCCATGAGGGTGATCATACCATGTCACCCAAGAACGCACATCCTAGACATGCTGGGAACTCTTAAACGGATGACCATTAAACAAAGATTACACTTAAACTTGTCCAAATTCATGTGGAATATAGCCCATGCCCAATGTCTAGGATATTTATCAGACATTGATACTCCATTCTTGATCATAACACTACTCTCTATTGAGAAAAAGAACTTCTGACAAATATCTTTTTGGCCTTGGGGCCAAAATTGGATGAACTACCCAAACATGTCCAGGATGCGCAGTCATTCTACAGTTGAAATAATGGTTGCACCTTGCACATTTTTAATACTGTGGATCATTTATAATCACTGTGTGTTGTCGAAGGTGTGTGGGAGTGCTGGATGATGCGGGGATGTGGGGATGATCCTGTTCCACTGTGTGTGGAGGGGTATGGTGCCTGCAACTTCTTGTTTGAAATGTGTGATGCATTTCTGTGTGCTTTTAATTACACACGGTGATAATGCAACCATCCCCTGTGACTCGTACTTTGATACTTTTATACTATGATTGGTATTAATCATTTTTAACAGTGTAGTTTTGTTTTTGAGCCTTCATGCCTCAACAGCTATGTATTGCTGGCTATGGAGTGCAAATAAACTTTGAAACTTCCAAACAAGTGTCAGTGCATTTTTTCAGACGCAAATATTCTGTTGATGCAATTAAAACAGGCTTTTACAGCCACTCGACATAAATTATTTCGAACCTTCTGTACTCCCTTCTATGGAAGTCAGTTATGGGACTTATCTAACAAAGCCATCACCAAATTTTCAGTGCATGGTGAAAGGCAGTAAGGTTTATATGGGTGTTACCCGCAAATACCTATTCTTCATTGCTTCACAGTATATGCAAAGATACATACATTGTATACCCAATCCACAACAGATTTTTATATACTCATAACTATATAGTAACCATAACTTGTTGAGATTATGTGAAAAATTGGCAGTGGACGGTAGTCGATCGTCATCTGGCAAATCAGTTAATTTCATCCCTCACAGATGCCATTTGGACAGAGACTAGTTCATGACAGGTTACAGTAAAATAAGGCAGACATTATCTGCTCAATATGACAAAGTTGATGAATAACTGCTAATTAAATCAAATATAAGAGAAATTTGTGAGATTCGGGACAATTAATTTGACTGTATACTTCATACAGAAGAGATATCGGAACTAATTTCACATTTGTGAACAGAATGAGTGCTATTGTGTCATATCGCGGCACTGTAGCTTTTAGGCCTATGATACGGTATTTATACAGGCCTGTTATAGTACTAACATTGACCGAAACATTATATATATATATATATATATATATATATATATATATATATATATATATATATATATATATATATATATATATATATATATATATATATATATATATATATATATAAAGTGGGATATTTAATTCCTAGATTGCACCAAAAACTGCAAAATTTATCAACTTTTCATCTGCAGGTAACGTCGAACGCTGCAAAATCAAGGAGACTTATTTCCTGTTGATTCGAGTCTGCTTGAGGTAACATAAACTAATCGGCAACAGCTTACCTTGGTACACAATGAACTGGTCGCTGTGGATGCGCGAGGCAGGGACCGATGCTGCTGATCCCCGTGAACATGTAGTTGGCCCAGGTTCAAAGTTAACAAGTGTCAACTTCCTTGCAGGCTCGTGCTCAAAGGTAAAGCGACCTACAATCGTCTTGTTATCAGTATAACCTAGAAGGAAGCTAATGATGTCAGCCCTTATGATAATCGCATGGTATTGACGTCTGATCTTGCTTTTGACAAGACACCTTTAAAAGGGTTATTTTAACCCAACATTAACTTCATCTAAAACCAGTGTTGTCTTTCATATAGTTGGAACAATACACGGATATAACATCATATTTCATACAATCAAGATTAGCTCAGGTGAGTACAATAGAGCAGATATAGATGCCACTCCTACGCCGTATATATTATTATCATTTCCGCACATGGGACAAATGTTTAAGATGGGCAACATAGATTAACTTGGCCCGTAAATCTTGGAACGCATATTTATATATATACACACACACAAAGGAATAGGTCCAACAACCGGTTTGTGGGTTATGCCCATTGTCTGGGCCAGATCTATGACCAAAATATGCCGCAAGACGTGCTCAATGTCGTGACTCAGTGATACACATACAGAGAGCTGCAGAAAGAAAGAAAAATGGCGCTAATTTTGTGTTGATAGAGGAAGCGTTTATGAATTATATTTTTATCCGCCATATTAGACAAGAATTGTAATACGTTCTATTTGGATATAAGTATACGCTCTTGTGGTTTTACGTAAATTATAAATGAAACTGGAAGTATGTAACTGTCTGCATGTCCGTCCAAGTGCGTGAGCGCGATGTGTAAAGATGGAATTGATAGTTCAGGATCAGTGGTGGTATTTATGTTGGACAGAAGCACAGTAATTTTATTTGGCTTACGCCAATTGATGAATTTCTCTCACACACTCCCAGTGGATCTCCTCATTGAAAGAATGAAACCCTAGTCGACTTTAATCGATTGTCCCCAATATGCTGGTGAACTGTTTTCAGCACATGATTATGAGGAAACTGAATCGATTTATTTATTTATTCATTTATTTATTTAATCATTAAATATATATATATTTATTTATTTATTTATTTATTCATGTTTGCTTGTTTGTTTGTTTGTTTGTTTGTTTGTTTGTTTGTTTGTTTGTTATCTTTTTATTCCTTTATCGATGGGTGGCAAGAAAGAACTACATCCTACCTTCTTAAGGGCTCCCAGTAATGTCGTAAAATGCACAGATGTCTCCACCTTTGTTCATTTTTAGCAATTTCATGATGAAAAATTGTACGTTTCACGATATATTTCAAAGTGACTTTCCGTCAATGGGAACCGGTATGAGCAGATTTGTTACAGATGGCTTGGATTTGATTTTTACCGTTTCGGATGTTGGCCACATTAACTTTTATTAAATATCCAATCCACCAACTCATTACACATATATGAATCAATCAGTGCTTGAACTCTAAGTAACTGTAATCCCAGATAGCTCGTGTGACTCAGAAGAACTAAATGTTTTATTTCACAGTATTTAAATCAATGATTCATGATATCACGCATACGCAACTGACCCGAAAAGATATTTGGTCAGTATGTATCATAGCAAAACTATTCAGTTATATTTCCTTATCGCGTCATTTTTTTTTTTTTTTTTTTTTTTTTTTGGTACTGAAGGGCAAATAGACGTGTTGCTTGCGTTCCTGTAATGTGTTGGATAAGGAATATCTATTTCTCCCATGTACTAAACTTATTCAGCCATCACGTTTTAATATTTTCATAGGCATACAATGATATTATATCAATGCGAGCAAAAATACAGACCGCCATCAAATATAACGAAAACATTGTCACTGCCATGTTATATCAGTCTTTCTATAAATTGTCAGAGTGCAGTTATACCTATAAATGAACCGGGCCGTGCAATCATGGCATTCACGCATACCTGCCTCCACTGAGCCATTCTTTTCAGGAATGAGGATTTGGTAGAGTAGAGTAGAGTAAACTTTATTTAAAGTGGGAACAAGATACAGCATAAAACATAAGCTGGCAGAGCTTTTACAGCCGACTGTTAGATTTATATATATATATATATATATACAAATATGATAACATACACAAATAAGTGATCATTTATACAGATATTAAAATATCGTGTTTACACAGTGAAGCCATGTTGGTGAATAAAATTTAATGTTACATTTTGCAGATAGCACATTTACATTGCTTGCCATTCCATGTCATTAAAAGTGTTTTGAAACTATTGAAGTTGGAGGTTGAGGGTAATCTAATATGCTGTGGGAGTTCTTTCCAAATTGTGGCACATGTATATCTGAAACTTTTTTTACCTTTTTTTCAGTGCGGACTCATGGAATATCTAAAATATTGGTATACCTGAAATTGTATTTTGAGTCTTTATGTGTTACAAATTTGGATAGGCCTTTCACCATTGAGGATTTTCAAGGTTTCTATGGCTGTCAGCCTTAGCAACCTTAACTGCAGAGAATATGTATTTGCTTTCTGCAGTAAATCCTCATATGTGCTAGTGAAATCTCTGTATACAAAACGCAATGCCCTGAGATGTAGGCTTTCCATTTTTTATGTTTTCAGCAGTGAAGCCATATCAGTGGAGAGTAGGTAAATATAAACATGATGTAGGCATGGTAGATAGATTTACGGCAAGACATAGATAGGTGCTTCCCTATTCGCTTTAAAACATTGATCAGGTTTGAAGCCCTTCTGCAAATTTGTTTATACGGGAAGCAAAATTTAGGAGGTGATCCATTTGTACTCCCGGTAAATTTATGTATTTCTGGCTCGGAATGTCTTCACGGTGTACTATAAAAATGGTTAATGCTCAAAGGTCTTTTTACCAACAGCAAATCCCTGAAATTTATCAGGGTTTGCTTGCAAGCCATTGTTGGCATACCAGCCCACCAGGACTTCGCCATCTTCTAGAAGTTCTTGCTTCAGTTGTTGTAGGAGACTGAAATGTGACTGATTGTATTGTCATCCGCATTATTAAAAGAGATGGGTTCTGTTGATAAAATATAACATGTCGTTTGTGAAAATATTGAAAAGCAAAGGCCCATGTATTGAGCCTTGGGGGACCCGTTTTGGACTCCCATGAAAGGGCTTGTGCTATTACCTATACGAACAGATTATAGCCTGTCACTGAGGTAACTCTCTATGGTCTTGACAGCACTTTCATGGAGGTCGTATGCTCGAAGCTTTTGAAGCAATAAACTGTGGGGGATACAATCAAATGCCTCAGAAAGGTTATTTAATATAGCACCCACATACTTTTGTCATCCAAAGCATTTTTGCATTCTTCGATAAGGTCTATGAGGCTGTTTTGGCAGCTGTATCTTGGTCTAAAAGCAGACAGGTGAGGGTGGAAAAGTGCTTCAAAGGGGCTGCCGAGCTAAGTTGATATTGTTCGTTCAAAAAGCTTTGATACAATTGCCAATATACTCACTGGACGGTAATTTTTCTTGTCCGGTGTATCGTGTTTCTTGTGGCAAGGGGCTATCCTAGCCTTTTTGAGTTGGCTTGGGAATTTTGACTGAGAAATTGTTTGATTTATCAGTTGAGTAATAGGCCTCAAGATAGATGTTTGATGATATTGAGGACTTTTACTGATATATTATCTTCGCTTGTTGCCTTTCTGCAGCCGACCTTACTCAGGAGTTTTGAAACGGTGTCTTCGGTTACAGGTGTAAAAGAAAATTTGACTGTTGGGCCCGGCAAGTTAGCCTCTATTGCTACCACACTCGGGTGGTTAGCTGCTGAGAGACTGGACTGCTCTATGTTACCCATATCTTTGGTCATGTTAACAAAATATTCATTGAAAATTTCACAAACTTGTTGTTGATCAGTGATCACATTTTCATCATCACGCAGTGTAACTGTTTGATTAGATAAACCACCTTTATTAACACGGAATGGGCAGATTGTGGGCCAGAAGTCTTTGGAATTTGGACCTCGCCTCAAGTTTCCATTCATAGAGGGTGCCAGACTTTTTCTTTTATATTTCTGCTTCATAGGGATATGCTCATCTAACACTTCATTTAGGAGATAGTGTTTTGCCCAGTAGATGTCATCTATGTCTTCAAAAACATGGGCAACATGAAATGGCACACTATCAAGATCATGATGTAAATTGTCATGTTCAAGGTCTTTAAAACTTTAATTCAGTTTAGTCCTTGGTACAGGTGCTTTATTACCTTTTAGTACGATTGCACTGGCAAAGTGCCAATCGCTAAGGCCAAAATCGAATACAGAAGTGGTCATAAACCGATTTCGACGGTTTGTCAGGAACACATCGACAAATGATGTAATTGAATTTTTCATAAAGCATGTTTCACTTTTTACCATAATTATTGTTCAGGGACAAAATGTCACAAAAGTCTCGTAGGAGTTTGCCTATGTTGACGTGCCACAAATCAAAGTTTAGGTCACCTGCAATAAACGCATTTGCATATTGAACGTAAGCTTTACCTAAGATTGCATGGAATGTGTCTATAAAATGCTGACCAGGTACACTTGGTGGTCGATATGCACCTATTATAAACCATTTGACTTTATTTACGGTCAGTTCGATACGGATGGCTTCCATATTTTCAGGCACCAGATCTTGTCTCTGACAACTCGGCAGGTCCGATCTCACATACATAATGACTCCACCGCTGGATTCATGACGGTCACGCCTGTACATTTTATAGCCATCAACTTGAAATTGCGCATCCGGAAATGATTCGTCCAGTTTAGTACATCATGGAGGGCTGTGCATTTATACCTGAAACTATTTATGTTGATTTCAACAATGATAATGTTTTTGCTGCATTTTTCCTTATTAATATTAGTTCATCTAGGTATGATTTGCTATCTAGATTATCAGCCTCATGTTCACTGGGGTCTGAGCACAGCATGCTGTCTGTTGTAGAACATGAGCTGTTACTTGGGAGACTTTCCCTTGAGGTATCAAAATAAATGTCATAGAAACCAGGGTTATGGCAGGAGTTACACACCCACCCTTGGTCAGACTGGCCCCACAGTGCCAGTTCGTTATCGTTCATTTGAATACATCAGGTATGGAGCAAGAAGTAGCATATTTCGCAAAATATTTGATTTTGATTTCGTTTGACTGGCTTCTGACAGTAGCCGCATGGGTCATGAATGGGACCTGGTTGGCGCTTGACATCCCCATCCTGAAGGATGTTGGAGTGGAGAATACCAAATAACACATGCTTCTCCATGCCAACAAGGTGTGGCCAGATTAAGCCCACGCCTACTTGTGAAAAAGTTCCAAGGTTTACTGGTTTTTGGCCAGGAATAGGCACTGAAAGATTTAAACACATTGTTTGTTGGAGTCAGGTGCTGATAACTGGGTTGAAGGTTATCCATTCTTGTATATCCGATTCATCCCAGTTTATATTTTGACTGCATTGTGCCACACTGGTAAATAACACAGCAAGGATAAGAAATCCCATAACAATGTCACTTGGACACATTTTATTCTATTTTTCATTCCTGGTATGTCTGGAGCATGCTATATGAATGAAGTTTCCAATCTTCAGTCTGTACAAAGACATACCACTGCCCATATATCTAGAAAAGTCAGGTTTGCAAGTACAGGGCTCCCAATGTGCACTGAGTGTTCAGCAGCCCAAAGCCTGCTAATTAATGCAGACTGCCACACGATGTATACTGTGAAGTCAATCGTATCACAATGGAACCAAAGTTTTTGTTATGTATCAAACCAGTTGTGTCTGTTTGGTCCTTAATGGCTTGTTTGTCTTCAAGTGCTGTATACACCTTTGGCATGGCGAGGGGCACGTTTCTTCCTTGGAATGAAGGTCACACTTTAAAATCCACAAAAGCTGGTAAAATTACGCTTTGCAATGCCTGCATATCATATCCAGTAAAGTCCCTGGGTAGTTATAAGATACCCATAAAAGTTACATACAAATCAGTTTCTTACTTCATGAAAAAAAACGGCAAATAAGCAGCAGTAAGACGGCTCTGTCTGCATCTGTAAAGTCAGAGATAGAGGTGCAGCTGATCTATGCATTTCTCATTCTGGGCTTGGTGGTTTAGTGCCGAAGGTTGCTGGTTTGAGACCCGGAGGTTCCACGGTCACAAAGTATAGAACTAAAGTGTTTACAATTCATCATATTCCATGCAACTATCTGGGTGCCTTTATTATTGCTCTTACCAGTCTCACGTGTCACCTTAACATAGTCTTAACTACTTCCATGGTGTGTTACAAGGTAAAAGATATCAACATTTAGTTATTATGTCTATGTGCCAACACAGACATATTTCTTTCTTTCTTTCTTTCTTTCTTTCTTTCTTTCCAGGCAAATTTTTCCGACATTTTATTTGAAAAGTATTATACGTAGAAACTCCAAACTTGGCACAGTTATACTTCTATAGATAAAGTCTCGCCTTTTAATGATAAAAGGTTATGCGTTTCAAAATTGTGCGAACGACGGCTAATTAAAGTTTTAAATCTTTAATATCTTGTATCGTATAGTAGATGTGGTTCTGAGTGTATGGGAGTTCGATCATGGCAAGGCAAAGTCATCTCAAATGTCAAAGGTCAATTTTAAGCCAAAATGTAATTTTAAAGGTCAAGGTTCACTTCAGATAGAGGTCATCTAAAGGTCAAAGGTCATTTCAAGGTCAAAAGCTACTTTCGATGGTGGCTTTCTTCTATCCATAACTTGGTCAATTTTTCTCCAAGTGTGATCATGTTCGGCTCAAATTGTAGCTATTGTAGCACTGCAAATTTTGTAACTAACATGTGACCTCTAAAGGTCAAGGTCATTTAGACCTTTGAAAGTTTCATCCAGCCATAACTTGGCCAATTTCCATCCAATTCTAATCATGTTGGACTCAAATTGTAGGTATTGCAAGCCTGCACATTTTTGTAAGAACATATAACCTCAAAAGGGCAAAGGTCAAGGTCATTTGTCCCTTTGAAAGTTTTATCTTACCATAACTTGGTCAATTTCATCCGTTCATCTTGGGCTTAAATTGTGGGTTTTGTAACACTCTGCAATTTACATGTGACCTCTAAAGGTAAATGGTCAAGGTCATTTGGACTGAAATTTGGCATCCAGCCATAGGCTTAATGTAATGTGAAGTACCAAAGGATTCAAGTTGTAGCATTTAAAATTTACAACTTTTGAAGGCACACAAACAGATTTGCTTTGAAGCAAATTTTCTTTTCTGGTTATTTTTGTTTTTTTATTTTTGTAAATCATCACAGTATATTATATATAATACTGTATAGTGAGAGTTATCCAACATGAAAATTTGTTTTTATTTGTCGCATCTGACGAAGATCAGAGGAAGGTACATTAATTTTATCTTGCTTGACAAAGAATATTTTACAGTTTCAGAATTTTTGGTAGGGATCGACAATTTTTCAATTAGGTGATCCATATCACTTGAGCTTATAGCATGGTCTGTCAATACGTCCTCTGTCCGTCCACAATTCACATTTCTGGCTTCTTCTCTGAAACCGTCGGCGGGATTCACTTGAAACTTGCTGCCAATGGTCCTCTAGGAGGTCTACACCAAGCTGGTCCAAATATTCACGCTCCAAAGATTTTTTTATTTTTTGCCCCCTTTTGGGCCAAATCTGGACAAAAAAAACTTCCCAAACGGCTCACCCAATTGCTTACAAATCACATAGGGACACTTCTTGGGACCCCCAGTTGTTAGTTTGTTCACCAGGTATCGATGCAATTCTTTGCATTTTTTTATGAATTTAGCATGGGGGTTTTTGTCTGTTTTCATGCCCAAAGTTGTCTGTTTCTTCTTTTGCGTCCGCGCTGAGACATGGAATATGCACAGTTTTGGGGAAAACCGATGCAAGATGCGGAGATGGCTTCGCTTATTGCAGAAATTGTAAAGAAGGAGCAGTTGAAACAACCATTGGACTGAACATAGTATGGCAGATATGGGCTTCAATAGCGTTTTTTTTTGGTTTCGATCTCATTTATTTGAGAATTTGTTTACCTTTTCCACAATATTCACGAAATTTTGTGTGAATGAGTATGTCTAAACAACTGACCTGATTTCAGTCATGGACCACAACAATATGACCAAAATCAAATTGCTCACTCTGCACCATCAAACAGTAGCTAGAACAGTATCTCCGTTGTTTTGATTCAAGGCCACTGTTTAATTTGTGATAGGTGCTGCGCAGTGGCAATAGAAACTGCTTTTTCAGGGCAGACACGTACATGTAAATGGAATGTAAAATCTCAGAGAGCGAACGTCTGCGTGTGTGTGTGTGTGTGTGTGTGTGTGTGTGTGTGTGTGTGTTTTAACATTTTGTGAACAAATAGCCCACGATCAAGCGTAGTGATGGAAGGTTCCACTTCTCTAATAGGTTAATGTATCATTGTATTTTTTTAAACCTTCTCCAAAATTTAATGAAATTCACACATTAAGTAACATATAATTAGAGCTGATTTCAGCTTTGCCGTCTGTACAGATCATTATTGCCATTGCCACTTTCAGTTTCACACCGGCACAAACACGCATTTTAATTCATTCATAGTTACCAGATTTTGCTCATGCATTGTTCTTTTGTTGTAATGAGAGAGGACATTACAGTTTATCCATTAGTTCAAACCACAAGACCGGCCAAAACTGCCACATTGCCGGACATAAATTGTGCTACCTTTCTTTTAATGTGCCAGAATTTTCGATGTGTCATGGTATTGCCTTCGGACGGACAAAATACGAAACTGCCGTCCACGATGGAAACCTCGAATTTTGTTGAGGGTGCACTATATGATTATAAAGCCAATACATTTGTTTGTTAAGCTACCCCTGTTCAGGGAGTGATTATAAATCTTCTAGCATATTTGTAATAAATACATGACTTGTTTCATAAAATATGGACTTAAAGTCTTTTTTTCAAGTGCAATAAATTTTGGGCAGGATTTTTGTTGCCCTCTAGATATTATGTTCGATAGCAGAAACACAATTTACACTAATGTCACCAACAGGGACCCATAATACATTGCCTACGAATATATAATGCATGCTTCAAGCAGTAGTCCACACACCTTAGCCATATGAAGGCTAAATCACTCTAGTTCTCAAAAAATGTCCAATTCTGGACTTCATTTTAAATAATCTCCATAGTAGATCATTGAATACAGGTCCAATGCTTACTTATAATTGGTACTTGACTTTGCGTATTAAATCAATAGTGCTACCTTGAACATGTGATCTGACGTCTTAAAACAACGAAACGATAGGAGTAAAGTTGCTTATAAGCCAAGATTTGTCCTAACGGCTATAAGAAAAGAACGTTTGCATTTCGTTTGACAAAAATATGCTAGTTTTCAGGCACATTTGGAGACTGTTTCGATGAATGCGTGTATTATCGCGTGCCAATAAAACACCCACGAATAGTGAGGATAGAAAACTGGCAATCAACAAGCCGGAAGAAACTTTTCGAACTCTGTACTTCTGAATAATGGACATCGTGACTTTATGAAAATAAACGTTGCTCAATAAGTGCGTGCTAAGTGTGGTGAATAACGGCACTGCCTGCCGTGGACAAAGAAAACTTAACGGGATGCACTGCTTATGAATTACAGCGAGCCTCGGTGTCTAAGGCTCAGAATAAGCGAAAATACGGATTATTGCATTAAAAAGGCTCCGTGATGCATGTAAATGACTATCCTGCAAATTTTTTAAAAGTGAAAGTTTTTTTTTTTGACAGGAGGTCAAAATGTAGGATCCTTGACTGTGTCCAGGTCTAAGCCAGATGATCTCCCTGAATACAGCAAAAGCAAACAAAAAAGGTTTGATATCAATTCAGTGCAGCTGGTTGCACGGGGAAAAGACCTTGACAGAAATAAAGATCTTGATAGAAGTCGATCTTAGGTCTAATATTTCGTTATAAACTGTTAGCGTGGATAAACTGTCTTTAGTTATAATCCCGAGGAAATTCTGATAATCATACATATAAGGAACTCATTTACTCGTATGAATCTAAATATAAAAATCAATCCAACATCAGATTCAAAAGAATAGAGCATTGTTTGTTGGCAACATGAAGTTATCAACTAGCACAGGACACCCTATACCAAAATCCTTTCGCTTCATCCTCTCGTTCGGACATATGACACCCTTGTGTCCGTAGATATGATTCACATTGACAACAAACCATCCTATAATATATATATATATATATATATGTATATATGACGCAATAATATTAAGACAAAGTAGCATTGCCACAATTGTAGTGTTGCATTGCTTTAATGATATAATATGCCATGCAATCAGGGTCGTGAACTGATATATTAAAGGACGGGTTGTTTTCACACGAGACGTTCAGACTGCAAACACACACGTTTGATTCCACTCAAAAGTCACAAAGTACATAAGTAGCTGACTGATATAGACTATATAAATGACATTAGTGTTATCCTGGACCTGGGCTAGGTGGATTCTTATGTTATATATTTTAAGAGTGATGCATCATAAAACAATCGGATCCACTGCTAGTAGACCACAGAATGGGTCATTAGAACCTCAAAGTAATTATGAATTTTACAGAGTTGTTCTATAAGTTTTTTTTTAATGTTGTGCTGTGCAGCTGACCGTGTGGTCTGAGTTCAAAAAGATGACTCGAAGTTGTGAGTGTGAAAACCAAACAAGATGTTCATACGACCAAGAAGCGAACAGGCACTGTACGCCCCTTGATATGACCAATAAGCAATCTTCCAAATGCTTGTGTACAACCACAGGCACATGAAACAGATGCCGTGCCAAGTGCGCACAATGTAGACGCTCTCCCCTCACCCTCCCCCCCACCACCACCACCTGCAGCGCGTGTCAATGGGGAGATCTTTGTCTTATACATGTTATTTAAATAAGTAAGGTTTGAAACCTTTGACAATGTGGCTAACACCCGCTGATTTGTGGTGGACAAAAAAGGGATGTATATTAGAACTTTCAACAAAACTTAATCTGCGTTTTTATTCTGTCATTGTATTCAAGTTTATGTGGGTTCAAATGAAATGCACTTTGCAATTGCCAATTGAGCGTTAAAATTACTTTTGTTGTTGCGTTCGTGGCAAACATTCCGTTGATACAACTGCCTTTACATTCACCCCGGCGTTTGGTGAATGCTGAAATCTCATTGGTTGATTCCTTTGTGGTCACGCCTGGGGTCACCTCGTTTCCAGGTAGCTGCAGTGATTCCAACACACAAGATATATTTTCGCATGTGCACTTCAAACAAACTGAGTGCATTTTTTTTTCATAATGGTGGCGTGCGCCTAGTGGTAATTAAATTACTATATGTGCAGGACATAATTCAAACAATATCTTTCCTGAGATTCATTATAATTCATACATGTGTATCTTAGTCTACATGATAATTTTTTTAAGTGTATTTGCCAGAGGTGATTGATTTGGAGATATTTTGAATGGAGCCTGATACAGATATGACACGTACAGTATATACGTTCCAAAACATGTATTGACTTGCTTGTTTTGTAATTCCGGGAAATATTTCCTTTGCATCCAGAGAAAAAGCCCAAACATGTTCAGCTGGCACGGCCAACTGAAAACACAAACCCATAAAACCACTCATAATTGAAAATAGATATAGACAGCCAAGTCAATAAACTTTGCAAGTTATCACAATCAGTGCACGTCTTTCTTTTATTCCTTTCCATGTTCTTTCGTCCTTCACCTTTTTATCTTTCTTTCTTTCTTTCTTTATGTTTTTTTTTTTTCTTTCTTTCAGATACTATTCGGTATAGAAAGTCGATACTCTCTGACAGATTTACACCAGCCCCTTTCGCGGGCTGAGTGTTTTGCATTTTTTAAGCCTCTGTTGTTTTGCGGTCAAATATAACCGACCAAAGTATATATTTCCAGAGAGTATACAGTCTGAAGATTTTAATATGTATTTCAATGAGAAAGATGCGCTGAAATTAAAGCGCCAAATCGCATTTTTCGAGTCACTCTCATTTCGCCAAACTCATATTTTTACGAAGGGTTACTTGAAAATTGTCGAGTTAACTTTCATGATAGTGACCACAAAAGGAAAATAGTTAAGCTATGCATAGAAAAGTATCTACAACCTTAAATAAGTGCTCTGTTCTTGCAAAGCGGGGCTTAATGGCCGGAAAGTCGAAAAATGTCGATTTTGTAGTATTCCACTCTTTAGAACTCTATGACTGGAGCAAAATCAAACCAATGAAAAATCTCAGATACCTTACCCTGTGTACCATAACTGTCTTTTATCAATTATAAATCGTTAGAAATGTTTTCAGTCATACCAGTCATATCATCCACGGCATCATTGGTACTCTGCTGGATATATATATATATATATATATATATATATATATATATATATATATATATATATATATATATATATATATATATATATATATATATATATGTGTGTGTGTGTGTGTGTGTGTGTGTGTGTGTGTGTGTGTGTGTGTGTGTGTGTGTGTGTGTGTGTGTAATTGTACGCTGACAGACAAACCCACCATATATTTATTTATGTAGTTGTACCAATGGTCACTGGAGCTTGCCCTCAAACCCATATTTATGATCCCACCGTCAAGCAACCCTTAATCCCTCCTGTCAATAGTCTGCTATGACAGTGCTACCACAACATGTTGCTAGTTGTGGGATTCCTGTACCAATTGTTTTAAAGTTACATGGACAGTGAGACAGCATGTCTTTAACTCTAGTGAGTTGTCAATAAGCAAAACTTATAAAATCCGATTGCGCCCGTTATGCGACTATGCGTTCTGCAGTTTGCCCTGTTGTAATCAATTTTATGTATAAAGTCTCTTTTTTTTTTACTCTTCTCCGGAACAGACAAAAGGAATTGTATGAAGATGTTCTCCCGCTAGACCATTACCGAATATGTGAAAGAAATAATTTGGCACTGTATAGGTACTTACATGTATCTTGGACTCTCGGAAACTAAAAACAAACAAACAAACTCCCAAACAGCAGTGATAAATCTCATTCTATCCATTCGTGCATTATACATGTACAGATTATGCGATGTTATAACAATCATCATTACACTGTCTTCAAACATTATGGTATTGTTGAGCATAGGGCATCTGTATAAGTCTCTATATACCTACTTTTCATCTTTTCAACAAGCCGACGTAGGCGACAACCCATTCTTTTTTGCATATGTCCCACGCATTCTTCCTTTTCTATCTCGTAATCTCCATACGGCCGAGACTGAACCACTCGTCTGTAGGCACTAGAGTCGCCGTCACTGATGTAAGGGTTATACCTTTTGGAAGACAAAAGTCATTTTTTAGGGGGAAAAACTCCATACATCAATAATGTAGCAGTTGTCCATTTGTGATTAAAACCATAATGAAAAATTAATTTTTACATTCAATGTACAAAATTGTCGTCATCATGGATCACATCAGAGTCCACCTACCTAATATTATACTTATCAATTGAACGATGGAACATTTCAATTGGCCCCTCAGCTTCCATGGCCATGTGATTTTTGAGGCACTCTTCTCCGTGACTAGAAAACCTTGAATTGTGAAAAACAATGAAAGTGAAAATAGTCGTTCATTGAATAACTTTGATTACTGCGTTTGGCAAGCTATGTGTGCTGCAACATCATCGCAAGATGACCAAGTTGTGACAAAAACATGTGCCATAACTGTGTCTTTATGATGTTAGTAAAGAGTATATATTCAGCTTGTCTCCCATCACCTGATACTCACGTTCCATGTGAGTCGCTGCTGATCAGAAAACATAGCTGAATGCCCATGTACTGATATTTTTTTTGCAAATATATAATATAAATTATTATCACTTTTATAAAAGTCCTTATAGGCTTCTGAGAAATTGGGGACACACCTCACATCAGTAAATAAATAAATGATCAGAAACAATAGAAACATAGGACCTACGACACTTCATACATTTATAAAAAGAAAAAAAATCACCACAAATTGGATTTTTCTTACATGTACCAGTCTAGTTATTCTAGTGTGTCCTCCTTGTTTTTCCACTTGTCACAAGATCGGCACTGCTTTGTCATGAAATGACGATCCAGCACTTCGCCAGTATCCACACTAATGTTGGTTACGAACCCATGGTTGCTTTGTTTCCCGCGCATGGTCCATGACCCGTCAATACTAATGGGAATGTCCATCAACATGTCTTGAAGCTCCTCGTCTGTAAGCGACTCTGAATTGTCAGTAGAAATGTCATCTACCAGTCCTTGACTAATTCTTGCTCTCTTCGCTGTGAGAGCAGCAATACAAATAAAATGAAATAATAATCAACATCTGGTTGACAAAATTCAGATACTTTCGACCAAGGTAAACTAAGCCAGCTTAGAGCCATGCATTTTGTCTCTAATAGGCCTAATATCGTTTTACAGGGCAGGAGTAGGTGATCTAATCTTGGCGACAATAATATTGGGAATAAAGTTGTACAATAGTATTCATATATATTTGGTCCTGATCAATCATTGATATGGGGGTGTGTGAAAATAAACTAATTGGAATATACATGTATAGGCGCATTTTGTGGTCATGCCAGGGAAGAGTCAGGGACAATGTAACACATCTGACATATTATCGATATGCACAACAAAACTTGGGATATTCCTATAAAGCAGCACGAAATGATCAGACAAAATAGAAAAACAGAAATTAGTGTGTGTGTGTGGGGGGGGGGGGAGACTGCCCATATTTTAGGGTGGGTAGGCTCCACTGAGGGTATGAAACTCATATTCAAAGGGAGCTGCATCAATGACAAAATAGGGGGGTCTTTGGGAGCTGGCATTGACAGAGTCCCGGGGTAGAAGTGCACATCTCAAAAGAGAAAAAGAGCCGTAATTTAGCTCGAGTACAATTTATGAGAGTCTTGGGTACTTACTGGTGAAACTGGTCTTGCAGGATCTGATCTGTGGCATCACCCCACGTCTTGGTATCCATTCTCCATGCCCGGTCGGTGATCGGTGCCGGTAATCCCATGTAAGCGCTGAAAGTGGCACAAGCCCGTCTTCCGCGACCAATGGCTCTTGTAGCTAAGACGGCCCGTTGATTGACGTCCTTACACTTGGATTCTGAAGTCTTAGGCGATGTATTTACCCATGTTGCATGGTCACAATGATCACACATGAATGCCATATCCACTGCCCATCCGCGGCGACTACGATCATCCTCAACTACGTGTACCTGTTTTGCACAATGAACAGGTTGCATTACCAAGCAACTTCTCAATTTGCCCCACTTTAATCAGTCTATAGCCCACTGGCACAGATGTCTTATGTTCGATAGAGTCCGTGTTGTCTGAAAAGTACTCCTCATCTGATTCTGTCCATTCCGAATTGTCAAGTTCAGTGCACATTTTCTCGCTCTCAGCCTCACTATCATTCTCGCTTTCACTGGAATCTTCCAAGCTTGTTTCACGTTGCATATGCTGCATTAGATTTGCGTTTGACAGGCCTAGCTTTGTGGATGAAGCGCTGGTGCTGTGTGATGCACTATCGGATGTAGACACAGCGATCTCACTGTCTTCGAAGGTTCCATCATCTTGAGACAAATGTGTAGGCCTAGGTAACTCTATTGGTCCCTTGTTATTGCCCCAACGCCCTTGGTTGTACTCTGAGCTTAGCCTTCGCCTTTTTGCTGGGTCCATCGGACATTTTTTTAATTTTTTTTTCTCCCCATTTACATATTATGTCTTTCATTCTCATGTGTGTTTTGTTATGTTGCGACAGGAAATGATATAGGCGCAGCCTGTTTCCCAATCGCTTTTTGTATTTAAAATATGTTAAAACCAAACATAGCCAAATCATAACCCTTCCAATTCTTTGTTTCCTTACAATTTTGTGCACAATTTCCAACATTATAAGACCAAACAAATCATTATACCTGGTTACGTACTCCACAAAGTTTCACAATCCATGCACCAAAACACTGGGCACTACATTATTCAGATATAACAAACGGATTCGTCACAGAAATATCGACTTTGAGCCTTCATATAACGATACCTTCTCTGTGTTAAATTTTCGAAATGTTTGACCTAAACGATGCATTAGCACATAGAAACACTAGTAATTATATGAGAACCCCTGATGTACTAGTCGGGGTTTGCCTGAAATTCCCAAGTAAGAATCCAATGTGGCCACAGGCAAATTTAATTGCTCATGCAGAGCAGGGTTTTTTTCTGCTTCGTGAAGAGTCCCGTGGACTCCAGAAATTAAGGTGACTCGATGAAACTTTGCAACAGTAACTGATCATTTTTATATGATTTCCAATACCTTGATTTCTGATATAAAGACCTCTTGTCATGAAAAACAATGATTTATGAGACTATCCTTCCAGGATAATTAGCTCAGCTGATTGTTGGCACCCACAATTTACTTTTCCAAATTCTCCAAAACTGTCTGCTACATCCACCTCCAACTAGGTGGAAATTTACTTTGTGTCAGATTCTACCAAATGTGTTCAAATGGGCATGCCCCATTAAATTTTTTTTCTTCGAAGGGAACATAAAAATATGTCCGTCCAATTGCTCTAAAATTGCACAAGAACACTTGTAGGGTCCCATAAACCTTAATTCGATCAACAGGTGGCCCTGCTATTTTTCATTTTCTTTAACTGAATTTTTTATATTTTTTATACTGCGTTCGATGACAATGTGGCTTGTCGAAAGATCAAAAATGTTGTTCACTAGGTGGTGATACTCTTTAGCCCTGATTTTTATTGAAGTTTTCAATTTGGTCACTTGTTGGTTAATGCATACATTCCTGCTAATTAGTATGCAATTGATAGGAATTGCAACGACATTCACATTTTGGGCTGATGCTCCAAATCTGTTTGCCAGATTCATTTCGAACTTGGTGGAGATGTACTTGACATGTGCGTCTATTATCTATTATCTATTGTGCGTTTTCAAATGGTTTCGCTCTAGTAATTTTTCGATGTTTTAAAATGACGCTTTCTGTTATTAGCTCAGGTGACGTGTCTGTCAGCTGAGCTTATAGGGTGGGCAGTTGTCCATCATCATTCGTCTGTTGCCGCCAGTAACTTCACGATTGATCTTCTTTGACTTCTTCTACAAAATAGTAAGTCAAACTTAGTAGCAATGTTCCTGTGGTGGATTTCAATCAAGTTGGTTCAAATCGTCATGTTCCAGTGATTTGTTTATTATTTAAACACAATTAAAATTTGCTTCAAAACTGCTTTGCTAATTGCTTTAAAATTGCACACGATCGCTTCTTGGGACTCATGAACCTTAATTGTTAACACCATGTGGTGCTGTGATTTTATCTAATTCTCAGCTCTCCTGACCTAAGATCGACTACTTTATATATGACCACTGATGCCTGTTCTTTTGTTCATCTGTAACCGTTTGCTTGCGAAGGTGATATATCCCGCAGCTTTTAAGTTAGCCTGGTACAAGTTATATAAGGATATATTGGGTATACGAAAATCTAGATTTAGTTCGATATTAGTGGTTCTATCAAGAGCATTATGCAATATATGGGTCAAAATGTGAAAGTTTTGTGATCATTCTAGTATTTTTAATATTTTGCTAGATTGTCATGAAATTTAGTTGATTTTGGAAGAGGTTAAAATCTAGGTTGCATATGATATTGGTGGCGCCACCTATACCTTGACGAAAATTAATAGTCAAAATGTATTAAAAGATACACAGTTCTACATCTTACAACATAATGGAATTAGGCATACTAAATATATGGGATGTATTTATCATGTCTAATGCAAACACATTGCGTTATATCAGTGACCTTGACCTATTTTTGCCAGGTCAGCTGTGCTGTAAATTTTACAGAGATAATTTTTGGAATACAAGCGTGTAGCTTGGACATCAGTGAAAAGAGAATGGAGCCCCCAGATCAAACTTGTATTTGAATATATTGCATATAAACCTTTAACTGCTGACCAACTTTATGGGTCACCATGACCGAATTATTATAAAGTTTGACTCTTGTTTAAATGTATTGTTTTTCTGCTCAACTCGAAAATATATCCGATTACTACAAACAGACCATGTATGGAAAACTTAATATGGCCTCACATTTTTAAAAGAATGAAATTTTAAATCCTTGCTTATGGTGAAGGTCATATGGCCATTTGGATTTTAGATTTGAGAAATTCTTGTGAACGCTCCACACCGCACATTTTTTTTTTTTTTTTTTTTTTTTGGTTTGGTTTGGTTTGGTTTGGTTTGTTTGGTTTGTTTCGTTTTTGTTTTGCTTTTTTGTGTTTTGTTTTTTGTTTTTGTTTTGAGTTGGCCCATATGACTTCAAAGACTTGAAATCCATGTCGATTTCGATACTGTCGGGGCCACCTACCTTGTTATGCAATACATGGGTGAAAATATGACGATATTGTACCCGGTCTTGCATCCTCAATTTTTACTTCAGCTGACTCGTCAACAAACTTGTCAGTCAGCTGAGGTTGTAGTATGGGACCCCATGTGTTGGTGTCGATCGACACAACTGTCATCAACAATTAACATTTCCGACTTCTTCTGAAATTCCGTTGGCAAGATTCACCTTCAAGCTTGGTGGGGATGAATCCTGGGTGTGTCCCCCAAAAGTCTGTTCAAATGGTCAAGTTCGAGCAAGTTTATCATTTTTAACGATTTTTTGGAGGGGGCATTTTGGGGCTTAATCTTAAAAAAAGAAACGTTTTCTAAATCGCCAAGCCAATTGCTTTAAAAAAATTTTCGAATGAGGGGAACCCTCGACCTTTTTAGTTCAAGGAGTGTTGCTGCAATTTTTTTTTGGAATGTTTAATAGTGTTAGTGTTTTTGATCTTTTGTTTTTAGTTTTTCTCCAGAACGCTTCAGCAGAATTTGTCGAGACTATTCTCAGTCATTATTTAACCAAAACTACTCATAGTTTGCGAACTAGCGTGGGATATCGGGTACTCTATTGACGTAACGTGTTGTTAAAATTGAAAAAAGGACCCCCCCCCTCCCCGGCCTTCACAGGCGAGGTTGTATGTCTATTTGCGAATGCGTTGAAACATGTATAGGTTAGACGCCGCGTAGAGTTTTCCAATTGAATTAGAAGACGAGCGCGCAGCGCGAGTCTTCTAATTCAATTGGAAAACTCTACGAGGCGTCTGACATACTTATACTCCAAAAGATGGGTATTATAAAAGTATTTCCTACTTGAAACAAAGTTAAAAGACTTGATTTCGAAGAGAAAAGCGACAAGTAAGAGTACATAATGTAACGACCTTTGACACTTGACCTGTCACGCTCCCTGACCCTATTCAATGCTGGTCAACAATAGACACGCTGGAATAAATATTATGTAAAATTCGTGAAGTCTCAGCTGTTTAGCGTAATGGACAGCACGCTCAGCCGTAGATCACAGAATTCGTGGTTCGAACCCTGCCAGGGACAAAATATTTTTTTCGTTAAAAAGTGTAGACAAAAATTGTCGAAGTTCCATTGCAAAGTCCCGTCATGAGGTCACTTGCACTTCAGCGGATCTAATTCAATTAGACTCCTAGGAAGAGAGGAGCTCTATGAAAATTAGACTCCGCTGAAAACAATAGAAATTGGGCGCTGAGGAGTATAAGTATAGGTTAGACGCCGCGTAGAGTTTTCCAATTGAATTAGAAGACGAGCGCGCAGCGCGAGTCTTCTAATTCAATTGGAAAACTCTACGAGGCGTCTGACATACTTATACTCCAAAAGATGGGTATTATAAAAGTATTTCCTACTTGAAACAAAATTAATAGACTTGATTTCGAAGAGAAAAGCGACAAGTAAGAGTACATAATGTAACGACCTTTGACACTTGACCTGTCACGCTCCCTGACCCTATTCAATGCTGGTCTACAATAGACACGCTGGAAAATATGTTATGTAAAATCCGTGAAGCATGCATCGTCTCAGCTGTTTAGCGTAATGGACAGCACGCTCAGCCGTAGATCACAGAATTCGTGGTTCGAACCCTGCCAGGGACAAATTATTTTTTTCATTAAAAAGTGTAGACAAAAATTGTCGAAGTTCCATTGCAAAGTCCCGTCATGAGGTCACTTGCACTTCAGCGGATCTAATTCAATTAGACTCCCAGGAAGAGAGGAGCTCTATGAAAATTAGACTCCGCTGAAAACAATAGAAATTCGGCGCTGAGGAGTATAATACTTGTTGTTCGAACCACGAATTCTGTGATCTACGGCTGAGCGTGCTGTCCATTACGCTAAACAGCTGAGACGATGCTTTACGGATTTTACATAATATTTATTCCAGCGTGTCTATTGTTGACCAGCATTGAATAGGGTCAGGGAGCGTGACAGGTCAAGTGTCAAAGGTCGTTACATTATGTACACTTACTTGTCGCTTTTCTCTTCGAAATCAAGTCTTTTAACTTTGTTTCAAGTAGGAAATACTTTTATAATACCCATCTTTTGGAGTATAAGTATGTCAGACGCCTCGTAGAGTTTTCCAATTGAATTAGAAGACTCGCGCTGCGCGCTCGTCTTCTAATTCAATTGGAAAACTCTACACGGCGTCTAACCTATACTTAACAGCCTTGGGTCAAATGGATGCCAGATGCAAAGATGGCTCCACTTATCGCAAAAGACTGAAGAGTTAAAACAGGTTTTGATCATGAACTGATCACTGAAAGGCAGATATAGGCTTCCATAGCGGTTTTGTGGCTTAGATGTCGTTTATTTATGAACTTGTTTGCCTTTTCCGGAATATTGACGACATTTTTGCAAGGTTGTACACGTCTATGTTAACTTCAAGCTATGTCAACCTGGAATTAACGTAGACCAAACACACAGATTGGGTTGAACACGCTCATCAAGAAGTTAACGAAAAGTTACAATATGGTTTCATTTTAGCATTGCCCCAAGTCACGGTTAACATGGGGTTCGGGCACTGTGACACTTTTGCATTGGTGTAAGAAAATCTCTGTACACTTAAAACAAAACATGCTTCTGCATACAATTGTCCCTTGTCTGCTGTGCCTAAGAATTCGAGGTTGCTTCTATAGACACCAGACGAGACTTTATACATCAAGCAGGGATCTTGGATCAACATGGAGCTCGCCTTCATTTATCATTTTCTGTGACATTTGCTGGCAGTGGGTCAAGGTCGCTACCATTACCTTGTGGCCTCTGTGTGTGTGTGTGTGTGTGTGTGTGTGTGTGTGTGTGTGTGTGTGTGTTGTGCACTTGGTGCAGCCCACGATCAAGCCTGGTCATGAAATATTGCGGCGCGTCGACAGTACCAATTCTTTAACGGGTTGATGTTTTATTGTATTTTATATGCCCTACCGTAATTGAATGCAATTTATACATTCGAATTTCGATGATTAATAAAACCTGATTTTGGCTTTGCCGTGATCGATTACCATCGGCTCTTTCAGTTTCAGACGAGCACGCACCAACTTTCATTCATATTACCAGATTTTGTTCATGCATTGCTGTTTCATTGTATAAGAAAAGGTGTCCAAGTAAATCTATTAATCTAAACTCAAGACCGGTCAAAGTTGCGACTTGTCCAGACAAGTAGTTACCGCACTGCTTTTGTTTTTTGAAGTTTTGATGTGTAGTGGCATCGCCATCTTGCGGGCAAAATATGAAAGTGCTGCTTAGTTTATGATGGAACCCTTTAGTTGATCCATTCGACTTTAAAGTCCTAAAACAAAGAAACGACCGGAGTAAAGCCATCTTCTGTTTAAATACAGCTTAACAAAAGTAGCTATGCACCTCTGTTGAAGAAGTATGCTAGTTTGAATTACCTTTCATTAATGAACGTTTCTATTGTTTAAGACCTCCAACTGAAGTTTTCTATTGTTTCAGACCATACCTTAACTTCCACGAATATGGACCTCCCATACAAACTGATGACTTACTGTTTTGGAAGTACTACTTTTGAAGACCAGAAATGACAGCCTGAAATTTTGCAATGTTCCTTACACTTTTATCCAAAACTTTGAAATTTACGAAGGCAAAAAGGGGATTCGAACCACTTCAGCTTTTCATGACCTGCTTGCCTGTAGTCCGATCTCCTAGACACTAGTCTAACAAGGCTGACAGGTAGAACTGACGGTTCTGCTTGTGTTCAACATGTTGAATGCATTAAACATTGCTGGTGGATGGATTCAGTGGTGCTTGTAAACAGGACTATATTACGCAATGCCACATGCGAGTGAATTGGCAATAAAAATAGTTCAATGTGGCACCTTTGTAAATTTCCATGAAAATTTTTGTATGCACAATGCAAATACGATAATAAGTCGGATGTTAATTTAGATCAAACAATAGAAATGTTCATTAAGATAGGTAAGGCACTTGGTGCAGATCCATAGGCGTTTTGCTGAACCTGCTCGATGAATCAAAGGACACGCGAGGCGCAGCCGAGCGTGTCCTTTGATTTATCTCGCAGGTCCTGCAAAACGCATATGGACCTGCACCGCGTTCCATACCTAACACATACTGTTTCCATGAACGCTTACATCATACTTCAACACAAATGTGCCCATTCAACGCATATGGTGATCATTGAAACCCTCAATCACGAAGCCGGAAAAATTCTCGACCTCCGTAACTCTAAATAACGGGCACCAAGACTTTTTGAAAATAAAATCTGTTCAAAACGTTTGTGTTAAGAATAGGAAATAACATTTCAAACAAAACGTCATGAACATTTCAAACAAAACGGGATGCACTGGTTATAATTATGGCGAGTGTTAGTTTTGTTTTCTAAAATTTGACCGAAAATTATGAGTGAAGATATATTGAAAGATGTGAATTCTATATATATAAAACAAAAAGTGAGCTAGATATGCCAAAGTTTTAACATTTATATAGATCGTATCCAATGCTAATATGTTATTTAATATCAGTAACCGTGAGCTGATTTTGTTCGCTCACCAGTCCCGTAAATTTGAAACAGACTATTTTGTGATAACAGGGCGTAGCTTGGACATTTAGTGCTTGTCAAGTTTATTATTTGTCTTCAATAACTCGCAAGAATATCACCTAAATTGAACAAACAGACCATATATAGATTACTGGATGCAGGACGCACATTCTGAATTGACTATTTCTAAAAATCTGAGCGAAACGTGAAGGTCATATGAGCAATCGGAATTTAGGAACCAAAATGTGTTGAACAGGATAAAATCCAATGCCTCGAAAAAACTAAGCTGGATATTACAAATTGATAGATTTTAAGTAACGACTATGCCCACACACTACTATATTGTAGAATATTGATGGCTAAGACCTGGTGTCTATATGGCACCAGGCTCGTAACGTTGAAAGGAATGATTTGATGAGGGCAGGGCAATAATTGGACATCAATAAAAAAAGAGAATATATCCTTCAGACTGATATTTTACGTGAACTTTGTACTGCCAATCAAATAGTAACTCATCAATTTACCCAAGTTGCACTTGTTTTGTTTCCAGTCTTTATATTCTTTTCATACATTACAAGTCAGCAAAGCCCTAGGCCAATACTTCTTGTTTTATGAATTTTGTATGCTTTTGTTAGTTTTGACTTTTCCGAATGTATCGTGTTTTGCAACTTGGTAGAAATGCAGCTTCTGGAAGGGTAAACTAAATTGTTGAAAAGATGGTGATACTGCAGATCCCTGATTTTTAGTAATTTTTTCTACTCATGCGGGCTATGCATGCATTTACATTTATTACCATGTAGGTCTATAGGCATTGCAATGGTAATTCACGTTTTTTATTTCTCCACAACTGTCAGCTGTATTCACTTCAAACATGGCGTGGATGCACGTTGGGTGGGCAAATAGTTATGCTTAATTGATTTTTAGTTTTTGTAATTTTGTGTTCAGTTTTAGCTGAAATCTTATTTTCGTTTCCAAACTGCTTGGGGTTTGCTTTGACATTGCAAAGAGACACCTCTGCAGACCCTACAACATAAATTATAAAACAGGTGGTAATGCAATTATTTTCTGTTTAAAAGAAAACAATTTCGTTTGTTTTGCTTTGTTTACTACTTCTCCCAAACTGTAACTTGGATTGCTTTGGAACTTAGTGGGAATGTACCTGAATTGGTCTCCACTAATTTTTTTCCACTTCATGGTGGTGATGCAGTTTGTTTAACAAAGTATCAAAATTAGGACAAATCAGAAAGGGTACATGTACATGTAAGCATTGTCACGTACACTAGGGAAAACAGCAAAATCTAACGTATTGCCTAATATGTTGGTAGGTAAACTGAAGAAAGAGCTCAAATCCCCTAGATTTGTTCTTGTGCTGAATTTAAAGTGTATGTTTGTTCAGTACTTGGTGTTGCTGGCAGTTAGCATTGCGGCTATAGCGATAGCTGCAGCTGTGACATAATAAATTATACCTAATATAATGGTGGAGCTACGGCCCAGGTTACCAATAGAAACTGGTAGGAAAGCACTGGTGGGGTTTCCCTTGCTGCTGTTTACTTTAAACTTGAAATGCATTGAAAAGTGAATCTTAGTAAAAGTGGCTCCTGCCGCATTTTTCTTTTTCTTTTTTTTTTTCTTTTTTTTTTCTTTTTTTTTTTTTTTTGAATTGTTAGTAAGGAACTATGTGAATAAAACTGTTATGTTGCATACAGTGTTGATGGTGCTGCATAATGGTTGCTTTGATAGTATTTCAAAAGTCACGCAACCACTTCAGTCTGTGAAAGTATAGTCGGCTGGGCACAGGACCGTCTCAGTCCTCTAGCGTTTTGTTACATTTAGAACCAGTGCAAAATTATGTATGGTTATTTAAGCTGATTGACGGATGGTATGTAAAACAGGTACCCAAGGCTACTGTAGTTTCCTACACTTCTCTTTCTCTCTCTGTCAGAACCCATTTCTTTGGCGTTCCATGCTCAGATATCCGTGTAAAGGTGTCTGGGTCAACTGAAATCATCTCTATGTAACGTTTTATGCACGCCACTTCCCCCCTCCACCCCAGGTATACCTTCGTCCATCTGACAGCATTAGGCGTACCCGTGCCATCCATACCATCAAAATATGAATTTTAACATAGAGTAAACTCCAATTATGAATTACACCTTGTATATTTTGAACGGACATAAGTTTGGTCACACTGACCTGGTTTGCATTTTTGTCCCTTTGCTTTTCAATACAAATATATGGATTATTTTTCGATTTGTTCAAGTTTATGTTATCATAAAAAATTTCAAAGAAATAGTTTGCAACCATGTGTTTCAGATTTGTGGAGTGCACACGGACCAGCAAGAATGCCTACCACGGTAACGCAAGCCACCGCTTCCAGCTCTCATGTGAGCACTCATACTCATCAAATCTCACTGCGAGGTGTCTCCGGGTACATGTTCTTGCTGCTGATTATTGGGACCATAGTATACATCATCTCATTTTCCAGTACAGGATGGGTTATCAAAGAAAAGACTCATGAAGGATTGTGGGAATCATGCATTTGCCACAAGCACTGGCTCAGCAATAGTACGTATTTGTCACAAGTGCCTGTTTAGGCTTACAACCGGGACAAGACACCTGTAGGGGTAATTAAAAATATATACAGCAACTCTTGCATATTTTTTTACACAAACGAATCCCAGGAGACCATTTCCCAATACAGGATGTACTATCACAAAGAACCAACGTAGTGGATAGTGGGAAAACTTTTTGCAGAAAGCCCGTGTCACGCACAGGTACATAGTTGTCACAAATGCATATTTGTGCTTACACGGAAACTTCACCAACGAAGTGAAAGGCCTCTTTTGAATTCTATAAGTTCATAAGGCCTATCATAAATTCTATACGTTTATGATATGAAAAAATAAATAGAAACACCCAAACGTAATTCTACATGTACACATCCCAGGCCACTTTTAATTCCCGAAATAAATTCGAATGTTGTGTTCGCCTACAACATTCTCTTCACAAGCCAGGGAACTACCTTAGACACAGCGCCGTCTAATGTCAAGGAAATGCATGATGCCTTGCAGATATGCATGTTGACTTCCTTCCGAGCAGGAATTCGCGACCAATAAAAAAATCACCCCCACTAACATTCATGCGTAAAATATATTTCTTGCACATTATTTACCTTAGGAAACTTGGTCAGCTTATAGCACACTCTGATTACAGATTTGAAACTGTGATGCTCTACAAATTAGTGTTAGAATATGAAAACTAAAGAGCACAGCATGTACGTTGCACATCAATATCAAATGTTTTTCTCGGGAATGGTTTATATCCATTTTCATACAACGTATGTAAACGTGCATGGGTGTCAGAGCAACTAATTGCAGACGAGACTTTAGAATATGAGAAAAATCTGTGTTTGGTAAGAATAGGTTTCTTAAAAATTATTTTATTAAAGACGGGTAGGTCGATTTGCCCCGACGCGCAATGACTGTAATTATAACTGGTTTGTTTTAATGTTGGACCACTTTTCTAAACTTTGGGAATGTTTGTCTGAGCTTCATTTGGTCCCGTCGTCTAGGACCCTAATGTACACGTGTGGATTAGACTTGATTAACTGAAAGAGTAGGCAAGTGTGCCCTCGTTAGTCAAATAAGTGTACCAGAGTGTAAAGTAGAAAAAATATAGGTAAGACGCAGACCACCTACTGTATTTTTGATGTTGTAATGTGTATGGGATTATACTCAATGAAAGAGTTTACAGGTTCGCCTGAATGAGTGTGCAACAGTCTGTACTAAGGTAATTGCAGCCAGGATACACACCACCTTCCTATATATGTATATATATATATATATATATATATATATATATATATATATATATATATATATATATATATATATATATATATATATATATATATGTATGTGTGTGTGTGTGTGTGTGTGTGTGTGTGTGTGTGTGTGTGTGTGTGTGTGTGTGTGTGTGTGTACGTATTTATATCAGATCGCCAGAAGTGGCACATAAGGATAGTGTAGAAACATTAAAAAGTAAATAGTTACATTTCAGACCAAACGGTTGCAACATCTTTTCCGTGGCTGCTTTCTTGTACACGTGACAGACACGAATCTGAAATTGCAGCATATTGTTAAATCCAAAACTTGACACTGGAGATGCTTTACAGAACGGTCCCCTTTGTCCTTGGTTCAAAACCTTGTGTAAAAGATGTGGCTTCTGTCGAGACGTACACTTGCAGAAAACCACTTAGTGGACATGGATGATATGTGTTCAAGTTTAAGTTGACAGATTATTTGAGGAACATGGTGACTGGAGAACAAAGTGATGTCCTCTGCATAATAATGCAGGGACAAGCATTCATTCTATAGCATATTTCAACTGACAAAAAGAACTAGGACTGGATTGCTTAGGAGCTAGTTTCACTATTTTCACATAAATACTTTGCTGTTCAGCAACTTTGAATCTCATATGTGTTACCCTCAAAAATGGCGTCAAATATTTTGTGTATGTAGTTCGACTTTTGTATAATGTGTGCTATTTGTAGCAAGCTGGTTCCAAGCGTCGCAAGCCATGTTCACCATTGGCTTGATCAGTCTTCTGGTGGCCTGTATCGCAGCCTCCATTTACATGTGTATACACTCTCTCAACAAAAACATCGTCATCATAGTTATTACAGTCTGCTGTTTTGTTGCAGGTAGGTCTCTGATTGTTTATACACGTATACACGACTTTTATATAAAAGGCCCTTATTTATAATCATATGAAGTCATATAAATGTTTTCAATTATAATGTCATAGTCTTGTTTGTACCAACTTCGGAAATGGCAGAGAGTCCAAAGATTTTTACAGTCGATATTCTTGATTTATTGCCCAAATTTCCATTTCATTTACTCGGATTTTTTTTGTTTTTTTTGTTTTTGGTTTTTTGTTTTGTTTTTGTTTTTGTTTGTAGAAGGTGCAGAATGCTAAATTAAACAAGGAAATAAATGTTGTAACCACAATGAAGCTAAAGGGTGACTGTGTATAGATTTTCTGAGGTTTACAAGTTTTGGTGTTTTCGTCTTTGTAACAAAGAGTGTAGATATAGAAGAAAAGATAAAAAAAAATAGCATCAACAGACTGATTATGTCACAGACTTTACGGTCAACCAAGCAATTTGGCTCTTCATGTAAGACTGGCATGACAAAGTGAAGTAACGTTTCAATATAATAGAATTTGAAAGACATGTATTTTGTACAAACTCTTGCTTCTTGAATATATCTTTTATCAACACAATCCGATCAAGGCAAACTTTGAAACTTTTTTTGTGGGGGGGGGGGGGGTGGAACAATCTAGCGTGAAGATTATGAAAAGTTTAAGTTGCAACACCTTGCATATCTTCGAGAGCATAGGCACAAAGACTGACCCAAACAAGTGGGAAATTAACTTGGCCACCAAGAAACTGTCAATAATGGTTTTCTTCTCTTTTCAGTCTTCTTTATGTTGATCGGACTCATCGTGTATGGAAGCAATCGGTCTAATATGGGTCTCAATTGGTCATTTGCACTTGCCACTATCTCCGCCATCATGTGCCTGGCTGCTGGAGTATTGGCTGTTGTACAGTTGCGAAGTGCTGGGCTCTAGCACCATTTGTCATCTGAGATGGCTATTAATATCATATAGCAATTATTTTATTCTTTGTGTAAATGTTCGTTCTCTTTATACAGAAACTACTCGGTAGATTGCTTACTTTCAGAGTGTTCTGTTAACATAATAGATGGAACCTGAAAATGCTTAAAAGACTTGCCAACCATCTCAGTTTTGTCTGCAGGATTATACGTGTTTAAATTTTATTGGGGGCTACGTGTTTCCTATGTCATTTCGAAACTAAACATCTGAAGCTGTTAAGTTTGATATCCAATCATCACATTGAATATATTCAGGTGTATTTGTTTGCAGCCTGTGCAAGTTGTAATAGTCAGCTAGCAATAGTGACAGAATTGTAAATGGGCGTAGCATATACGTTACTAGTGTGGTGATTTGACATAATTATCATGTTTAAACAAATCTAGTATTGGTGCTCTATTTTATTATTCTATGACACTTTGAATCAGATAGTAGTAAATAAAGTTACAAGTTCATATTGGGTGTAAACATCGGAGCCTAGTTAGACAACAGGGTTCAAACAAGCCCTGTCTTATTTGTCAAACCGTTTTTGTGTATGTTTATACGATACATGAGCCTGTGAAGTAGAGCCTGGTATGATCATTTAATTTGAGTTCCACTGCACAAGGACCCTTGCAGACAATGGTTGTGTGATTTTAATGGCAAGGAAAAACACAAGGGTATAAAGCAAAAGATTCGATTGTTTGGGCAGACGCTATTGTTGACGTATGTGCTGTTATTTACGCCACCCAAATGCCTGAAGATATCTTTTGAATAGACACTCTTGTACACGCAAGTGTAGTTATTAAGTCATCTAAGTGCATGAAACAATCTTTTGTATCAATGAAGCAGTTGGCGTATTTGTTGTAATCTACGTATGCAACTGTCAAATACGCTTCTATGCGAAGTTATTTCCCATCCCAAATCCGCTATAAATTACTAAAATCTTATTTTTACCAATTACAGTTCAGATTGGATAAAAGTTCTAGTACTCAACTCTCACAGTGAAGAGTGTTTTTATTTTAGTTGTGTTACCCTTAGGTGATAACGTATCAAAACAGCATTTTATTGTGGAAATGAAATACAAACATAGCTGAATCACCTATAAGCGGTTTTTGACCAGGTTCAAGATCCATGAATGGATGATTTCTGCGTCTTTTTAATCCCCCACAGTTGATTTATAATGAACACAACATATTTTTTTTAATACCAGAGATAAAATCAATTGGCAGATTTACCGGGAAGTTGTATAGTGTCGACAAAGGAAGCTGTATAGACCCAGTGTTTGGAGCTGTGGGATGCGTGTAGACTGCAGTGGACCTGTACATAATATACCTGTCACTGGTAGATCCTAAGTTGTTTTGTACTAATTGGATGGTCTTCGGCATCGTTTCAATAAAAGACATTCATGTCACCTTGACGGCGAAACCTGCTATAATAATGCGTGTCCTAAAGGGTCCTCACTAGCTGTCTATTCGAAATCATTTTTTGACTGAAAAGATGCTCACAATAATCTCTGGTCAAACTGTGAGGTATATATTTGTAGCCGAACAGCTGGCTATACAGATCAAAGAAGAAATTGTATCAACGAAATTGTACATATAGGTTTGTAACGATTTTCCCGCCTCTGCAGATAAAGCTCATAAGGTGGACCGTGCCACGTGCGTCACAAGTAGTTTGTACCGACTAGAACATTAGAAACCTATAAGAGGCACGGAGAACTTGCAATATTGCATCATAGTTTAACTATGTGGCAACTGGGACTAACGTCGGCCTACTTAAAATGAACTGCTCTGGTTTACAATAAGGACTCATGTTCCTTGTAAAAAGTTCAAGTACCAGCGTGCCTGCGGTTACATAGAATATAATAGCCCTGATCATCAGCTTTCCTTCTCACGCTTTTACATTAGTAAAAATGGGGCACCAAAATAGTTGCAAAACATCATGTTAAACTATGCTGCGAAATTTGTTTTATTATGTTTTCACCAATATTCCTGTAGACAGTAGAACATACTACTTTAATTGACTACTTTAATTGACTGCATTCTGCTGTATTGTATTTTTTAATATTGCAAGGTTCACTTGTACTTGCATTCGTAAGCACGTTTTGCAAGAACACTCAAAAATAAATTCTGTTCTTAAGAACTGCCGGAAGGTTCTGTCATATTTTCCTTGAAGATCATTAAAGTAAGTCTGAAACTGCTGGAGAGTTCTGTCATACTTTATTGAATATCATTTCAGTGGTGTACAGAAATCGGATCGTCTACATCGCCACATAGTTATGGCAAGACTAAAGCGACTGACTCCAGATTTGTTACCTGATATTTTGCAATCAAGGAAGTTAAATGTGAAAGTTATGATGAATAGTGTGGGTTTGCTTTCACAGGGATAGGCCCAGATGGGACGAGTAAGCTCAGGAAAAGTTAACAAATTAAAATTCTGAAGTGAAAAGGCGCAGATAAGCTCCAAGATAAGCCAAGATTTGGTCGTTTGTTTCAGGAAATCGCGTGTGTCAAGCACGCTATATGGTGGATCTGCTCCGGCTTTCGTACGGTGATAAGCATGACGTGTCAACCTGTGGTTATTATCAGCAGTCCCAATTAATTTAGGTTATTTGTTGCAGTCTAAAAATGCAATTTTTGGCTATTATGTAAAATATTTCAATGTCTGATGCTGAGTGTTGGAGTAAACTTGTTCGACGTTTGCATTTTGACCATAAATGTTGCACATGGTGGACACTTTTAGATATGATTGCAACCAGCACTTTGCAGGTAACTAATTAGTGACCAACGTCAGGCATCGGAAATTCCGCGGGACGTTATGTTTGGGCACAAAATCATTGTACAGAATGGCTCCAAAGATGAATTATAGCTTTATACTTTTGAAAGGCAGCCACAAACGTGATGTGCTGCAGAAAAAAAAAACATACCCAGTTTTTTATAACCTTTGAATATATCGCATCTTGTAAATTACCAGTAGGCTTTCGTGAAAATATTGTGGTGCAATTGTCAGCAGCATACTTGTGGTAATTCACAATACAGTTCAAAAATATGATTATCAAACCACCTGGATTGCATTTTAAAAATAAACTAACAAGACATCAAAAGAAAATTTTATGCCAAAGACACGAAATAGTACGGGAGCCATGTCCCCAGAAAGCCCTAAAATTGAGTTTCGTGCCCAAATCTGGGGAATGAATGAAAGTTATATCATATGGAAGATAAAAGTCAGGAGATTTGTTAATAGTAATTTACCTTTAAAAAGTGAAGCTTGATATCAGTCTGGCTTCATTTAAAACGTATAGCCAAAACAGCAGTTGCAATAATTTCTTTCCCATTTTAGTGCTCTACAATATGCTATTTTGCATGAAGCTAATAGCTAATATATTAGTCGTGTGTCAAAATAATTCAGTGATTGAAGTTTGCAAGCGAAATATATTTCTGTTGCTAATGTGTAGGGTCTGCATCTAAATTTGGGTACTCTTGGCCATCAAAATACCACCCACCCACCCACCCACACACTTTTTTCTCCTTTTTGCCATTTTCCCCATTTTTATGTCTTTTTAGCTCAGTAATAAATTGCATCGCAAAATATTATTTTGTATTGGAATGAAGCTGCATAGGGTAGTAATTATATAGCACAAAGACAACTCATGGAACCTATCTGATCATAATAAACCTAATTTGTGATAGTTTTTGCCACTAAATGAATTACCCCAAAATCTTAATTTTCATCAAGTATTTGATTTTTTCTACTCTTATCAACGAGGGTTCAACCACCCATCTGGCTTCAATTGTGCTGAACTTTGAGCGTATTTTCAGAGAGTTTGTAATAAATCTTTCTGGTAATATAGTTGAAAATTGTAAACATATCTGTTTCATTTTACACCTTAAAAAAACATGCAAAATCAACAATAACGGCGTGTAGTTAGGGCATTTATATACACCTATCTCCTTAATTTTTTGTACCACGGCTGGCTAAACATGTCTTAATTGAAGGACGAGTATACCAAAATTATTATAATGTCACACATATATTCCATAACAAGTCACTGCTTGACGATGTCTGCTCATATCCCAATGGATTTGGAATATCGAATATACTGTGGAATCCTGCAGTACAACCACTTGGGAAAGGAGTTGTATACAGTGCTTTTTTTCTCTGTGGTGTAAATGTCCATGCATTTAATATAATTTGGGAATCATAGTCACTATCTCCATTGACCAATCTTGTGTACCTGCACGTCGTAATGTAAAACAACAGTAGGTCGTCAGCAAGAAAATAATAAAAGCTTTTCTTTAGACAATACTTTAATTACAAATGTAAATCATTTTATAATACAGACTGCAGCAAGGAACCAGGCAATAAGCATATATGCGTGTATGTATGCATGAATATATATATATATATATATATATATATATATATATATTATATATATATATATATATTATATATATATATATATATTATATATATATATATATGTAACACCATTCTTTTTTAAGAATGGGGATTTGGTCGAGTGGATATGTGCGTTTCCCATTTCAGCTAGGCGACTGGTGCCAAAGGTTGCAGGTTCGATCCCGCTCGAACCAAACATTATATATATATATATATATATATATATATATATATATATATATATATATATATATATATATATATATATATATACATATACATGAAATTTGAAATGTTCCTCCCCAATTTTTAAAACCTATACTTGTTTTGCTTTTTGTTTTTTTTTAATATGTAAGCAAATAAAGATCATTTAGCTCATTGTTTAGAAGCGTGTTTGGCGTTTAAAGCTTATCCTTGCATCTAAACAAGAGGGCCGTTTGAACAGCCCGTGCTAATCTGACCTAGTTACCCAGATAATTGACCTGCTGATCCACTTTTAAGACATGATACAACTTAGACCAAGTTTTGCGTATGTGAATAGTAATAAATCCAAGTTAAAGATGTGCATGAGACACCATGTGTCCAATTACATATTTGTGTAAAGTTTTATGATTATAAATCAAAGACACCAAGGACAATAAAGAAAAAACCTAGACATGAAGTGTAATGGCCAATGTGTCAATTGTGACCTATAGTTGACCTTTCAAGGTAACGCAAGGTCAAGATTAAATACACCAGACAAAAACCCACAGGTGTGGATATGTTTCCAGCAATTACAAGTCCTTCTTTACGTCGAAAATGCATACAAAGTACCTGAAAATTGGCACTATCGTGCTAAAGGTGCGAATGTCTTTCTACACCCTCGAATTACACTTTCATAATAAACGGGCTAAGCAAACACTCCCTGGTTGTTGGATTTTTCTTTATGGTCATTACTTTTTATGTTGTGTACGCATATTCATTTACAATTACACCAAACTTTATCAAGCAAAAGTCTACGAGGTATGGCGTCGTCATGGCACCACTGATGGTTCTAATTTGAAATAGCATCATAAGTATCAAAAGCATATTAGATGCATTATTGGAATATAAATTACTATGGACATAAATTAAATTAAAAGATTACTTGATTGTCTAAGCAATCATTTACTGCATCATTTTGTACGCAACTGCTTGATCCAATATTTTTAGTGTTACATTCTTGCGGGCTTTTCATAGTATCAGCACTTTCCTCCAAGTCATTGGTTCTCGTAAAGAGTGATCATTATTCTGAACCATACATTTAAACAACCTCTAGACGGCTTCCATATCCTCGTAGCCTTTACCTCAATTTCTGGTGATTATTTGTGTTTATTTGTTTGTTTGTTAGTTTGTTTATTTATTATTCGTCTAAATTCCTGAAGCTATTAAGTATCACACACATAACTCTTCTTAGCCCACTGTCTTTACAAGCGTTACAACTTTTTGACCCTCAGGCTGCTTTGAAATCTACTTCTCTGTCTTGCATTTCATTTGAACAACACTTGTCTGTAAACATAACTCAGGTTGAGGATCTATTTATGTTTCAGCAATCGTGCGAAAAACAAGCCACCACTAAAATCAAAATTGTCTTTTTTGATTAATTTAAAATCCGCCAAAATGACCTTACTAACAAAAAATTAGGCCAAGTTCAAACCTGTGTATTTTACACATAAAAGAGTCGTCAAGCCCTGCAGATTGCTTCCAATCAAACATGTATGTAATTGTGCTTTAAAAAGGTTTCTTCGTACGTCCAACCGGCCGACCAGTCGACCGACCTTTCAAGCTTCCGGCATCCATCCATAACCTATATTTTGTTTCACGAAACCGCTTGCGAAATCCCCTAAAAACGGTGGGCTTTAACCTTAGGCTGATTGTGTCCAAGTTATTATTTTTTTTTACTGGTCACACTGCCGTGTTTCTTAGAAATTGTTTTTTTTTTTTTTTTTTTTTTTTTTTTTTTTTTAATTTTTGGCAAAATCTTAAAAAAAAAATCTTCATTGCCGAAACTGCTGGGCCAACTCCTTTGAAATTGATAGGCACGCTCTTGAACACACTTGACTTTTAAGATCTGCTCATCGCGGGTGGCAGATCTTATGTGATCCCTCAAATCTGTCCCTCCATTGGTAAACTTTGCAATGTTTTCCTGAACAATTTGCTTGAGGACGCTATGTAGTCCAGTTTTCAAGTTAGCCCTTTCATGTCTTATAAAGTATATGGATATCCAGGTCAAGTTCGATATTGGTGGTGATAGGTATAGTATAACGTATTATGTGCGACAACATGTGTGAGGTTTGAGAGTGCTCTTTGGCGAAGAGTTTCCATTGAATCATCTCGAAACTTTAAACGAAACTCAATCATGCTAAAAGACGAAAACGGGTTGAAATTTGGTGACGCTCCCTGCAGCATAACGAAAGGTACTGACCAAAGGGTGTTGAGAACAGATTAAAAATCTAACTGTTGAGACAGAATAAAGAATGATGCTAAATATATACAAGATGTGTTTTTATATTCCATAATATGGATGACTTTGATCATTCCCTACTTTCACAAGATCACGAATAGGCTACATTTCACGAAATAATTCTTTGTAATGGTCATTGTATCTAAACTTGTGGAGTCATGGTGGCGCCACTGGTTGTATTATGTAAACCTAGCATCGTAGGTATTATAATTACATTACATCCATTAATTTTATTATATATTGATGTGGAACTTCTAATTTATACCGAATATACCTCAGGCTAATGATCAAATTTGGTGATTTTCGGGTGACCTTGACCCTTTTTTCCCGGAAGCAGTAAAGGACACTTAAATTAGCATATTGGGAAATTGGAAAGGTAAAAACGCCAAATATACCCCCAAATGTGTACCATATTTAGAATTTCGATATTGGTTAATACTGGGTGACCTTGACCTACTTTATCGAGGTCACGGAGAGGACGAATATCAGGAAATGATATTATTGTGATGCCCATGTTATAATAAATTGCAATGAAACTGCAAAACTCGCCAAATATGCATTAGTCCAATGATCAAATTATCCTATATGATTTGACTTTGACCTGTTTTGCAAGGTCATTAAGCACTTAACTCATTCCACCCTGATAGAAGACTGAGTCAACAGCTTTCCTTGGCGCGCTCTGGGCGCATTGCGCCCAGAGCGCGCCAAGGAAAGCTGTTGACCATGGGCATATAATTTGGAATGATCTTCCATGCAAGTTTCATCCAAAATATTGAAAAATAATCCCTAAATTAGTAAAATACAATTAGCAGACGACATTTAGATATTAGCGGGAAAAAGCGTCATCAGGGTGGAATGAGTTAAAGGGACAACTTTGCAAGTGGCTAATAACTCCGCCCCAGTCTGTCAACACTCATACCAAATGAAGGCTTATCAGGCATGTGCTTTACACACAGTAGTTCTCATAAAAAGAGTTCAGCCTGCTCTGGCCACTGACTCATACTACGTGTATGCACTGCTCCACGGATCTCTTATATGATGTGTACACCTCAGCTCCCAAGAATTTTTTTTTTACCCCAGTTTCTCTTTTCACTACCCTAGTCAAACATTCTTTGAAGCCAGCCGCTGATTACTGCACACACTCAGTCAGCTTGTTTGTCGCTTTCTCTTAATATCTTAATTACTAGAACAGCTGCCTCTGCCCACTTTTCTTTGCTTCATGATACAAGATAGATGCACAGGTTCACTTTCTGACAGCCAATTTTTATGACCAATATGTCAAATTAATAGAGCATTTTCTCAAACTTAACATGATTGCCACATTTTTGTTAAAATGCAAAAAGAGAAAAGTTAAAGTATTGATATCATCAGAGCCCCTAATCTATTGACTAAAGTGGTACCTCATATATTACATAATATCAACTGGTTGAGTCACTGGGTGTTGTTTGAAGTCCAGGGCAAGTCAGACCCCTGCAGCCAAGACCAGCAAGGAGAAATTGTGTTGAAACCACGCCACAAACTGGCTGTAAGCTGAATTTCTTTAGCTGATGTGTACACAACATGTACATGGATACCCGGGCATGACGTATGCTTAACCTTGAACCAACCATTATATATGTATTTTTTACCATCATTATGTGATGTTCAAATTCACCACAGTAGGGACCTACCAAAGACACATCCCAACCAAGTTTGAAATGGATCTGGTAGCTGCTTTTTTGAGAAGTTGAAATTGTAAATTGTTGATGATGGACGGGTGATAGGTCATTATGTCTGTGTGTCCAATTGGTATGGTATGTCAGGTAGGTCTACACTGGCCAGAGCTACTACCCAAGGCCTCGTGGGGTGCAACCAATTGGCCCCAAACCACAAACACGTGTACGTTTGTTTCTGTTAGTGTTTTTCCTCTGAGGAGGACGATGGCTGTTGTACCAGTCCAACAGGTTCAAATAAAGGCAGTTGCAAGAATTTACAATGCTACACATTTGAAGAAACGTGTGGGTTTTTTCCTTGAGAGTATGTAAATACATAATATATCACTTTAACCACAATTTCATAACAACAATTTGGACTTTCATACCTTACATCTCCCCGAGTTTCAAACAAGAGTTCAAAATTGAGTTGCGCTCTGTAGTGTTGAAAGGCTACACTATATGGAAATCATCCTGTTACATCAGTCTTTTATAGCCCCGCGGCCCCTTGAAGAAAACTCAATATGTTAATAAAGAATAAGGAGAACAATACTCAATGTACCACAAATGCGTGTTCAGACGAACTTTGATGCGTGTATTGACCTTAACTATCTTCTCGTCACATTTTTTCCTGGGATGTTATCCTTTTCAGCGTCTTTCCTGTCGCTGATCGCTGGTTAATACCCAGTGCTGCCCCTGGTGTTTGCAGTATCTCATATAAGAATTCTATTAGACATTTGTTTCAAAATAGGATAATCAAGCCGTTGGCTTCGACAATGGTTCAATCACACAAGGGAGCACACAATGGTTACAACTGGTCCCCATTTTTCTGTGTTTCTTGGGAATGGAGACCTTTTGTCAGATAAGAAGGAATGGCGACCCTTTGTCATCTGGGAAATCCATGTGCATGTTTGCCCCAAACCTGGGGAGCAAATTAAAGCAGAAACTATCATTTTGGTACCCAAGCAAGCTGGTGCAAATAAAGCGAATGATTTCACTATTGTCAATAACTATTAGTGAATGAAAACAATGATAATGTGAATGTCCCCTGTAAAAATCTACTTGAGGTTCTATTCCAGGTCTATAAATCGCACAAGATGTTTCGCCAATAATGTCCACAGCTTTTGGAAATTCTGGCCAAACGCCTTTCATGTCAATCTACCCCCTTCTGTTCGGCCATATAATTTCAGGCGCATAGAAACCTCCACATAATTTGTGGAACACATTTCAAAACTCTATCGGTCCCAGAATCCTTGAACGACACAGACAAGTGATGATTCGTGGGGTCACACTTAAGCCATATCAAACCTCAAATCAGCTTGTTCTTTCGGTCCAGTTTTGCAAGCAAGTCAGATATCGTTTCTAACTGTTATGAGCATGTCTGGGAAAGAATCAACAGTCTGTCCTTTAACATTATAAAATCCCCACTTTTACCTAATAATTTGTGCATATAAATTAGTTCCTGTCATTCATTCCAGCTAGATGATTGTTATTGCTGAAAGTTAAGTAGGTTGGTATGAGTCTGCACAGGTACATGGTTTCTACCTGTGCTTTGTATAATTTTGTTCAGAGCGTATGTCTTCATTTCCCCCTCTTCTTGTTAAGTGTATCACCCATGTAGTTTTTTCATTTAGCGTAGGAGGTTACGTAAGAAGTCTGCAATTAGTTCGTTTGTATGCTGGCGATAGGCATTAGTTGAAAAGGATTACCGCCTTTACTTTTTTGTGCAGTCTTGTGCATCCCTTGACTCTTGTAATTGTGTGCTGTGTGTGGTTTTCTTTGCATTGCACGTGTAGTTTATTAAGCTCCTCGCAGTGTGTCCATCATGATTGGGTATATTGTAGAATTGTTTCTCGGCAACTTGGCTCTTTGTGCAGTGGTGCAGGCAAATTATTTACAAGCTTCATAGCAGTCAATTTTGTCATAGTTGGATTTATATTTTTGGAAAATTGTCTTGTGTCAGCCTGCGGGATTCAAGTGTAAGTTAAACTTACTTCCATAATATTTTTTCGAGTGGGATAATTTTGCAAAATTCTCCGTGTGCAAGTGGGTTTTTCAGATATGCTTAGTGTGTATATTTCTTTGCTTAGACAGGGGTACATGTATTTCATGTCTGCCTCGCCCGTGTGTTCGGGGACTGCGTAGTGCAGGAAATGTCATTTTGACGCACCAAATGTTTTTGTGACTTAGAGTTTCGGATTTGAAGCATTACTAAGAATTGGGTTTATCAACGTCTGTTGTATTACAGATGTTTGTTATATATAGCAGTAGTAGTAGTAGCGGTTTGAGTTATATTTGTGCAGCTTTGTCGTGTAAATTTTGTAACATGTTTATCGCTGTGTATAAAAGGACGAAGGTACACAAGAACAAAGTATAAAAGTTGGAGTAATTATAAAACCATACGTGCCCTTAAGGTGGAAACTGTGAAGCTAGTGGTGATGCAACTGGCAACTTTGGATCCATATTACCCATTACTTTTTCACAAGTACATTAAAACTATATATTTTCTGATTACTACATATCCATAGATTTGTGTCCATAGGGAATTTTTGCAGGATTGGGATTTTTGAGATTTTCTAGCATCTTTTCTGACTTGGTAGGATTTTCATATTTTTCGCACAGAAGTCACACAAAATTGTTTACTTTTTCCAGTTGAAATTAGAAGGAATTTAAAATATATATCCATGTCCACGATCGAATTCAATGGTTTGTCCTGGAATAGCATAAATAAAAAGTTATAAAATTTTTAATTTAGTCCTGACGATTGTTCCTTTTCTTTCTATAAATTTCTCCAACAGTCACGGAGGGGTTGTCAGAAAAAAAACATGGGAACTGTTACTGCATATTATATTTTTCTTTTAATGTCCGTTGATTTTAATGTGATAGGGCAATTCCTACGTTTGTGAGGTGAGATACAAATTGTTGAGGTTGAGCAAAAACCAGTTCTGAGAAAATCGCATTGAATGAAAAAGTTGCAAATTCTTACGCATTTGTGGCTGTAATATGACACATACTCATTTCTTCTGTCCTGTGTTTTAATTATTGTGTGAAATAAACTTGTAGCTTTAACTCTGTGGTGTTGTCATTAAAAAAAGTATATTTTGTGGCTTAAATCGTGACTTTTTTAACTTAAGAATACCACCCTTGGCTTGTTTGGGTGTGGGTTATCATGCAGTTTGAGATCAATTTCTCATATAAATTTTATTTTCACCTGATGTTTTGGGAGCATGTAGTGTAAGTATCAGACTATCCAAAAAATATGAAAAAGTGATTAGAGGTTATCACACTGTAATAGCTTCCGAACTCCCCCCCCCCCCCCCCTTAATCATGTTAATATTCATGTGCGTCACAAGGTGGCTCTAGTGCCTCACGTAGCGATAGCCAGTCGCTTATCTTAATGTTTTATATTTGTAAGAAAATATCAGTAGTGTATAAAAAATAGGAATGTATGGCATCTCTGTGTTAAATTGTGGATACAAATGTTTTAAGCTTACGTGGCCTGCACGCCTGTGGCTCACCTCGTGGTAGATGTGGCCCATACCTTTATGTTGCGGTCTCAATAAATGTATCGTCGTGTCAAGACTCAAGGGACATTTGAGATTCCATGGTTTATTTCTTCGATTCCTCCATGACAGTTCCCGCTCATTGATTATCTCCATCTAAATGAAGACGAAAGCACAAAGATGGTGGCAACATGTGCTGGTATGCTTGGAAAAGTACTATATATGGGTAGAAAATTCATGACGTGTGGCTCGAATCATACGTTCTTCATGAAGGGACATATTACACGCTGGAGAAAAAAAAGGGGAACAAATTGTTTCTGCTTCCTGGGCTTGTCCTGTGTGATAGATGGCCACAACTAATATGAGTATGACCATAAAGCGTCGCCTTGTACTGGTCTCAAGAAATGCACCAAGATTCTGCAATACCACAAATAATAATAATAATAATAATAATAATAATAATAATAATAATAATAATAATAATAATAATTATTATTATTATTATTATTATTATAATGATAATAATAATAATTATTATTATTACTATTATAATTATTATTATTATTATTATTATTATTATTATTATTATAATAATAATTATTATTATTATAATTATTATTATTGTTATTATTATTATTATTATTATTATTATAATAATAAAAATAATAATAATAATAAATTATAATCATAATTAATTATGAATGAAATCATGATGATCTTAAACATGAAAAAATAAACGTTAATGATTTGATCGGTTGATACCTTTTTGCTTCAGTTTTTCTTGGGGGGGGGGAGGGTGGTGGCTACCAGATAAGGTAAAATGCATTCAGGGCAACAAAAGGTCCTTAGGTGCACAGTTTGGTCACATAGGGTTGTAATATTTTGGAGCTAACTGAATAACGAATGAAAGGTCACAGTATGGGGATAATCTCGAAAATTGGGTTAAGGTGCAAGTTAGAGCTTTTACATCCAAATTGCTTTGAGGTAAAATTTCGTTTTAGCGATACAATTCATGCTGAGGTTTTGGTATTTTTAACTGGAAAACTACAAAGCAAGTTGGACTGAAACCTCAGAAATATAAATATTTGTGCTGTTCTATCTGTTCTTAAGATATTCGAAAATGTGTCAGATATCAGAATATGTCATATAAAGGAGCTATATAGCTAGGGAATTAAACTTTTTGTCGCTCTTAACTTCTGTCACATAATTACAATTTGAACTGCTACCCTTATCTGCATGGTTTTGAAGAGAAAAAACTTCCAAGTGTCCCTCATTATCAAAACGTACAATTCTGCAATTTTGATAATATGTCCATAAGATGACAGCCTGTGGCCAAGACACACATATCAATTGCTCTCACATCTGTATGTGGAAAACGTTAGAAGCCAGAAGCAAATGGAATTTTTCAGTGACCTGGATTTGAAAAATGTTCAAAATGTTCATCATGACATTTGAAATGAAAACCGTACAAAACGCCACTGTATGTGCTTTAGGCTTGTGAAATTTAAGATGTATTGGTGTTGGAATTTAAATCCGTAGAAATAACAGTAAAAAGTAAGTTAGTGAGAGAGAGAGAGAGAGAGAGAGAGAGAGAGAGAGAGAAAGAAAGAAAGAGAAAGAGAGACAGAGAGAAAGAAAGAAATGTGTATAATGACACACAATCATTTAAAAGTTTATCAAGAGCGGTTTTGAAATTCCATGTGATATAGCATTTCTCTCATACAGGTAATGACTTTAACGTCATTTATAATAAACCCAGTGCATGCTTAAACTGTCGAGAGTGGTTTGAAGTTCCCCGGGTTTTGTTACCCCAGGGATGTGGGTTATTCCGGAACAAAATGGTGTACGGAAATAGTAACCTCACTCTAAAAAGATTGCAGAAAACTGCATAAAGGCTCCCTCATGCGGTGTGGGGGTGGGGGTGGGGGGTTAACTTAAAGTCTTGCAATGGCATAAAAACCCTCACATCATATCAAAGGGATGTCATTTTTTAATTATTTTTATTACACTATAGTTTAATGTATCAGCCATATACTCCATGATTTTTACTATGTTTGCAACATTGTGAACCTGTCAACACATTTTCGTCCATATCCGAAAGCATTTGTCCAGTGCATTGGGGGGTGGGGGGGGGTCACAAACCCCACCTATGGGCTGGGCGAATGCAGTCGAATCCTGACTAACAGGTTTCGACGATCAACGGTTCATTCGTCGCGACCCTTCATAATATTGTCACTCGTCAACATGTCACAGGACGGACTTGCTGGTGAGTGCAACCTTTTCATTTTTTTCACCATTTTAACACATGCATAGCTTCAGGAATGTGTTTGCAAAATATCTTACCGACAAAATGTCCAAAACGTGGCAACAGTACAATGGGTTTAAGAAAATTAGATGCAATCACATGGAGACTGCAAATTTTTTTTGACCAGCTTCACACTGGCCGCTATGGTAGGGACAAGCACAAAATTTTAGAGTGTCATATTACTCTGTTTTTAGTGTCCTTAAAAGCAGCTTGCAATGACATTAACAAATATGCAATTATATAATTATCTTTTTTTATCTCAATTAGAGGTAGTGATACAGAATTTTAAAAACTGACTATTTCGGGTTGAAAACAGTGGCGTGAACCCCCAAAATGCCTCCAGAAATTGCAAATTTTGGATGTGACCATATGCAAAGCCCAGATCCTGACTGAAATTTACTTTCATATGAACATTCCTACATTTTCTACTTTTAAGACAAAATGTTCAAATAAAGATTGCCTTGACACGGAGTTAGTGTTCTATATAAAGATGTGACCCTTTGTTCAATATACTTTAAGGGGGGTTAGTGACACACACTCAACTGGATTAAAATTGATTATCTGTTTTATCAAAACCTCTCTTTTTCCTCTAAAGTTTGAAGCTTGGACATACAAATATATTCTGACATAACCAAACAAGTGTTCTGTTATATATGTATCACCAGTATATACATGTACCACATAGATCAGTCTGGATTTAATGGGATTGGCTCTCATTTATCAACTTTTCTTTTTTTCAGCCTGGACATGTATATGAAGTCTGACGTTGCCTCACACAAGCATATAATGTCAAATATTGTTACCAATATATCTGTGGACGTTGTGGATTAGCCTGGATTAAAGGAGATTAACTCTCTTTTATCAACTTTTCTGTTTTTTCTGAGTTTTTAAGCTTGGACATGCACATGAAGTCTGATATTGTCTAAAACATGGATATTATGTCAAATATTATTTATCAGTATATACATGTGCCACGTAGATTAGTCTGGATTAAAGCTCTAAATCATGTTTGCTCCTTTTGCTTTAGATAGTCGACTTTTATTTTAAAATTTTAACTTGGGGCATACTAATAGTCTTACGTTACAGCAACACATATTAAATCCAAATAAAGTATCAGTATATATATATATATAACCAGGTGGATTAGTAAATCCAAAGTCTAAATGGATTGAAAGGGATCAGCCTATAAGAATGGATATATCAAGCAAAATTCCATGCCTTTATAACACACAAAATGACATTGTACCTTTGACGATATATAGCAATTGCAAAACACGAGAAAAATGCTTAATAATCAGCAGTTGGATAATTGCCTGGTGGTAATCATACACATTAGATTAATGGTAATCCAACTTTGGATTACTTTGCAACATTTAAATTCATGGCCACGAGTGTATGGGTTTAGTACCGATCCACATCTACTGATTGCAGATACTGCAAAAAGTTCTTTGTGTATTCACTACTGGAGTGTTTGTCAGTATGTGGAGGATCTATAGTTTATCCATGTTTTTCATATTTATTTTTTGTGCAGGAAGAAAACAAAAACTCATGTATAACATAATATTTAATGACACCCACAAAACTTAAAAGCAAACGCTTATGATCCAATAAATGATTTTCTGCAGCAAGTTGAAGCTTCTGATTTCATGATGCAATATACCTATATTTTATGCACTTTCTTTTCTAATATGCATGGAGTTAAAGATCCAGTTCCAATCGACTTCATCTACACGATGACAGACACACATGTAATGTCCTGAGCATGTAATTCGTCTTTTCAGATTTTCACGTCAGAAGATGCCCACTTCGCCAACCAAAGCATAAAGTTTTTACGAAGATGGGTCAGCACCTGAAATGTGTGGAAAATTCACTAGTCAATGTGCATAAGCTGACCACATTTCATTGATAAACACCTAAATCACCATGCTTTAAGTCTGTGACGAGCTCGTCAAATTCTAAAAACCACTTCCTCAACTACGTACGTGCTTCCACTACCACAGTTCACCACTTGTACTCTGATATATCAGAGTCGATTACAATGTGTTGGATCAGGTCACCATACCAATTGGCTGTCCCCTGGTCTTTTACCCATTTGTGGCATATGTACTTATCTTCTAATGCAGATTGGTCCTTTAAACTCTGATTCATGTGATGGGTCTCTCATCATCTGGGGATGCTGACATTGATAAACATCAGCAGATTTCCCTGAAGTTGGTGGTGGTCAACTGTTCCCTACCCTTGCTAAATGCAAATAAAGACTGGTCCTCATGAGTGTGACCAAGAAATGTCTTTTACACATGTATCTGCACTTTCAGCGCGTTTTTCAAATATAAATATTATTTTTAAAATAACATTTTAATACAGCAAAACAATCTTTCACTCGCCTCTAGACATCCCCCAATACTGGTCCTCTATGGTCTTCTACTACACACAACTTTTCTACTTGCATTAGTGACCAAAGCAACATTTTCCATAATGTCTCTAACAATGCATTTTAAGTGCAATATAATCATTATTTCACAGTGTCACTTAGCCTAGATATTGTGCTTTACTTACCGATAGAATCAATCTTGTCTTTGATAGCCTTGGTGTAATCATCCGCTCTACCCCCCCCCCCCCCCTCCACACACACACACACTTTTCTGCAGACCGATTGTCAATGCTTGATCTTTTGTAGCAACATGGGCTTCAATCCAGTGCTGACGGGCCTTCGAAGTGCCATCATATTTGAGGGTCACTCGGTTCCATGGAGGATTTCAGACACATGTTGCCTGGACAGAATTGAAATTTCTCTGACAATTCTCCTGCATGTTGTTGTCTCTGGAAATTCAGCTAGTGATTTTTTCGCTAGTTTTGACAAAATGAAAGTAAGTTCATCCTTGAAATTATCCATAGTAACATTCTTACTGACAAAAATGTAAATTATTTCTCGGATACTGTCAGAGCAGGTCTTGCCATCTATTTTGGGTTTGATGTGGCTTGATTTCACTTCAGAAATTTCTATCCTTCAATGAAAGATTTTCATTTTCAAGACTTACAATTTTGTTTTTCAAATCCTGTGACAGTGCATTTTTGTCAGCAAGCTGTTTTGTCGCTAAGATCCCACAGTGTGTAAGTTATGATGTCTTATCTCTGAATGGGACTGGTCGCTGGGTTTTTTTCACTTTTTTGCTACACACTGTTTTCTTTTTCTCTTGTTTTTTCCGTATTGCAGTGGCTAGCTTTCGGTTTTCACACCATCTTACCGAGAATATTTGAGCGGCGTTGACGCTGACAGCAAAGGTTCCTTTGTGGCGGAGTAGCAGGTAAAACCGCGTGTATCTCGTTGCAGCAGTTTTAAATTTTTTTCGCAAATGTGACCAATCAGAAGTGGTCAGGTCCCGGGTGGTGGATGAAAATCGTATTTGGGATTTTCGGAATGCAGTTACGTTTGTAAAACAGGAAGTAGGAAGCTGAAAGCTGCATGCGTCTGAGAGAGTAAGTAAGAATGAACAGGGAGACGTACGAGGCCATTCGACATTGACATTATCATCTGTAAAAAGTTATACATTGTTTTCTCTGAAACAAAGGAGAGCGTGAACATTCACAAGAAATACGGAAATACAGGCACCACTTGTAATCATTGAATGTTCCCTTGTGTGAAGAACCCTTATCAAAGCGAACGGGTCGATGAACTTGTTTTTAAAAATCTCTAATGGAATAACTTACAGATGTATGTACAAAAAGGGTAGGTGTGTTTCACCTAAAATTCACCTGTGCACTATTTGTAAGACTAAAATCTGAAGGCATTCATTGATTCTAACTTGTATGTATCTTTGAACGTGACTTGCAGGAATGGGCTTATTAAAAAGCAACTTGTAAGTGGCAAATGTTAAGGAACATATGACATGTCTTGTACTTAAAGACGTTCCTACATGCAAATTACTGCCTGAAACAATTGCTTTCAGATTGTAAGCCTAAACGTTACAGTCTTAGTTGATGTAAGGGCAAATATGGAAGGAAAGATAAGTCAGGGTCTTTTTGAACACTATTTTCAGCTGAGCTGACTAGTCAGTCAGCTGAGCTTTTGTGAGGGTCCATCGTCTGTCTGTCATCCATTCGTCATCTTTCATCGTCTGTCCACAATTCACATTTTCAACTTTTTCTCCAAAACTTTCAACCACATTTACTTCAAAGTTTGTTAAATCTGTTACACTCCATTGATTTTTTTTAGCAAACTGTAAGAAATATTCTTCACCAAAACCGAGCACCCAATTCTTTTGATCTCACACAGGCATACTCCTAGGGACTCCTCCTTCTTAATTTATTCACTAGGTGGCCCTGAATTTTTTATCTATTTTTCATGATTTTCTGGGTGATTACTATTTTTTATTTCTACTCCAGAACCGTCAATCTGATTAAGCTGCAACTTGGTGGATATATTTCTTGCGGAAGGGTAAAAAAAAAAAGTTGCTCACTAAGTGGTGCTGCTGTGCATTCCTCATTTTTATTGATGCTTGTCTTTTTCAATTTGGGTACTTTTCAGTAAAATCACTTTTCCTATTGATAACTATATCAGTCAATGTGCATTCTAATGCCAGTTCACATTTTCGACTTCTTCTCGGAAACCGTCAGGCAGATTGACTTCAAACTTGATAGCAATGTGACTTGCGTTAGTTTCCAACAAGTTTGTTCAAATCGTCAGGCAGGTGATTAAGGGATTTTTTTTTTTTTTTCTTTTTTTTTTTTTTTTTTTTTTTGTTCTTTTCTGGGGCAAATCTTTAAAATTCTTTTTCTCCAAAACCGATCACCCAATCAATTGCTTTGATATAACACAGGCGCACTTCTAGGGAATCTAAGTTTTCAAGTTGCTCACCAGGTGTCGCTTTGATATTACACAGGAGCACTTCTAGGGAATCTAAGTTTTCAAGTTGTTCACCAGGTGTCGCAATCCGTTGTTGCAAATATTTTATGAGTTTATGTTTACTTTTCCTATTTTCTGCTGCTTCTCCAAAATTGTCACTCCACTTAAGCTGAAACTTGGTGCATTTGTTCCTTGTAAAAAAGTCAAACTTTGACTTGGTGACACTCCTGTGGATTCCTGATGTTGACGGGTTTTTTTTTTTTTTTTTTTTTTTTAATTTGGACACTTATCAGTAAATGCACCTTTTCTATTGATTGTTATGTATAAGTCAATGGGCATTCTAATGCAAATTCACATTTTCGACTTCTTCTCCAAAACCATTAAGAGCTTGACTTTAAACTTGGTGGCAATGTAGTTTCCGAAGGTCTTTACCAAGCTTGTGCAAATGGTCACGTTCAAGTGATTTTCCGATATTTTATTTCCATATATTTCGTTCTTTTTGGGGGGCAAATCTTAAAAAATCTTCTCCAAAACAGCTGACCCCATTGCTTTGATATAACACAGGAACACTTCAAAGGTCTCCTAGTTCTTAATTTTTTTACCAGGTGGTGCTGCAATTCTTTTACATTTTTAAATGTTTTTTTTTTATTTATTTATTTTTTTTTTTATTTTTTTATTTTTTTGCTATGTTCGACTTCTTCTTCAGAACCGTCACTCCGATTAAGCTGAAACTTGGTCGATATATTCCTTGTGGGACAGTAAAACAAGATGTACCAGGTGGGACTGCTATCGATTCCTGATTTTAAACGATTTTTTTTAATTCCGGTACTTATCGGTAAAAGCACCTTTTCTATTGATTACTGTGTAAGTCAATGTGCACTTTAATTCTAATTCACATTTTCGATTCCTCTGAAGAATATGTCTGTCAGATTGACTTCAAACTTGCTGGCAATTTACCTTGGGTAGATCTCTACCAAATTTGTTCAAATTGTTGCGCTCCAGTTATTTTTCCGTTTTTTATGGTGGGAGGATCTTTAAAAAACTTTTCATAGGAAACTTTTACAGAGGAATTTCTTGCTATAACTTAAATAATTTTGGCCCACTTGGTAGATATGTACCTTTTGTAAGTGTCTACCTATTTTGTGCAAGTGGTCATGCTCCAGTGACTTTTGGACCTTGACCTCATTCCCAAGTTCAATGAACAACTGACAGGAAATTTACTGTTCGGCTGATAACTATAGATTGTCATATATTTTTCCAATTAACCGTACTGTCTGAAGACCCGATGAGGCCCACTTGGGAATGGAACTGAGTAAGAACACATTATGTGGTCATTACCATCGTCATATTAAACCTTAACAGTCTAAGCTGCACTGAAATGACTTTATGGTGGTGTAATTTGAAACTGTCAGCAAGCGATTTACTTATAGATATCTCTACCAATAGCTAAAGAAAATATCTTCTGAACTCATACATTCACCAATAATTTGAATTTATGTTTGTCATTCTCATCATTATTATCCTCGATATATCATGGAATCCGCCTAGCCCCACTGATGCCCTCATTGTGAAAGGGTAGATTTCCTAAGAGGATTATCATTATTATTATTATTATTATTATTATTATTGTTGTTGTTGTTGTTGTTGTTGTTGTTGTTGTTGTTGTTGTTATTATTATTATTATTATTATTATTATTATTATTATTATATGGCGTATTCATAAAATATGTCAGTGTTCAAAAGGGACATTTAGAGGCACAGTAAGCAAAGCGAGTCTTTGTCTTATTACAAATATCAAAGACCATGTACTTAATTATGCTGACAACAACAGACTAGAACAGAGAACCAGAAAGGATGTCATCTTGGGGTGTGGTGGTTCTTCAAACAGGACTTCTTTATCCTCTTCAGTAGCAATATTCATGAAAACAACTTGATAGGTATACTCTGACAAAAGAAAAATAATTTTCCTTGCCTAACAAGAACAAGGCCTCCAGTCAGCATCCTGCTGGGAGTATCCAGTCTTATCCGATTGATTAACATATGCTCACAGCATGCAGCACATCAGAGTCTGCAACTCTACCCTGGGTTTGCCTTGAAACCATGGGTGAAGTGTCACCACTATCAGTAAGGGACTGAAACCTACATGCAAAATGAAACCCCGCAAAATTTATAACCATATCAAACGAATCAGAATTCGCTCCCATCCCGCCCAGATCTCCACCAAAAATTGTTACATGTTTTTTCTTGAAATCATAGTATGTGCTCTAGGCATTTTCAAACATGTTTTTTCCATATCAAGGGTGACTATAAATTGCCTTTTGTGGTCGTGACATTGTGCTGCCTTCTTTTCCAGTGGGCTTCTAAGGTAGTTTTTACAAGCGTTAGCTTTCTGGGAAGATAAGGTAAAGGGTCAAGTGTCCCATAACTGTCTTGTTATCAGTATAACCTACAAGGAAGCTACTCTTGCCAGTGCCTTTTGATAAAAGGAGTGTTGCGTCTGATCTTGATGCTGCGTTGGGAACTTTACAAAGGTTTTTGAACAACATTTACCTGATCTACCATCAGTGCTGCCTTTAATATAACTAGAACAATATACGGATATTACTCTATATTTCTTGTAATCAAGATTACCACAGGTGAGTGTAATAGAGCTGATGTGAATGTTTCTGCAACGATATACACTATTATCGTTTCTGCATATGGAACATATTATTCAAATGAACAAATTTGCTTTCTCTGTCCAACAACTCTGATCTTGAAATATATATGTAGAACTGCACAAAACCGATGATCAAAATATGCCACAAAAGGGGCATTATACCCATTGAGGGGAACAACATAAGAGAAAAATGGCAATAACACCTATGTTGAGAGAGGAAAATATCTACTTTTATGATATACTCTTTTATCCGCCATGTTAGAATGGAGTCACAATACTTTTTACTTGGATACAAGTGCATACTTCTATTGTTATACATAAATAATTAATAAAGTTGGGGGTGTAGCTGCCTGTCAGCCTGTTCGTCCAAATGAGTCATGTGATGCGCAAAGATGAAATTTCTAGTTCAGGAACGCTGGTGATGTGCATCATCGACAGGGACATAGTAAGTTTTTTGTTTTAGGCCAGCATATATATATATATATATATATATATATATATATATATATATATATATATATATATATATATATATATATATATATATATATATATATATATATATATATAACCATACAGAGACATAAAGAGAGATTTAAAAAGGCGGTACTTAACATGAGGAATTAATGGGCCCTAATGGGACACATGAATTGAATCTTACAGATACTATCATATCCTAAAATTTGAATGCACTACATCCATATTGTTTCCCTTCATCTTACCAGTTCACATGATTTTTTGCAAAATGACAGGATGCAGTTACATTTCTGTTCCTTCTTATAAACTATTTAAGATACTTTATTGGTGGGGGTAAGTAGAAAAGCCATAGTTGAGGTCACTTGACTATTTACAAAATGGTGAAATCATTTCAATTAGTATGCAATAACCTCGACAAGTGCTAGGTCTTGTGTCTGAATGTGTGTCTAAAAGAGGAGCAGGCTTCCCCTTTTAATTCTATTATGAATGAAAATAAGTACAATATGCTTATATCGCAATGCACGAGACTTACTCAGTCTACCTGCACACTGCTATGTCTGTCACAACGGTTGTTGGGAATTCAATACATTGATATTGAAATACACTTTTGACCCAAAACAGGCACATATGATTTCATGTGTTATGGCTCTTGCTTTTGCCTCCAACCTCATAAAGTATTTTAAGTAGTTTTTATGAAGGAAAAACATATTTATTGTTTCATATCATAATTTGAACAATTGTATGCACGGCGAAAAAAACTCATATAAGTCAAGTGCATTTAAATGCAAAGATATGGCGTTCTCTATAAAATTAAATTCAGGGGTCCCATTAGGTCTTCGGACAGACTGTTGTTTTAACGCATTCACATCATAAAGGTACGGTAACAGCCTGCCTATTATGTGAACTACCTTTTGCAAACTACTACAAAAACAGACTGATTAGTCTTGGTGATAGACATATGTAACAGACATTTAGCCATATACGTATTGTACCCCCTTACTAATCACATCTATACCCAATCTATTGAGTCATCGATAGCCGATGCAACTGATCATGTTAACACTGTGGTGCCCCTAAACTGTTTTTTAACTTTTCTTAGCAAACTCTGGACCTTTTTCTTAAGAGACTCTTTGTGCTGTCTTCCTCAATTGGTGTTGATTCAGACAATTCCATGCTTGGTAGTGTTTCACGCGACTCATCGCGGATTAGGATTCAATATGAAGAGCGTCCTTATTCAGACCTTTGAAAAATACACATCAATCCTCACATTTTCATCCCTGACTGGAGAATTGTTGTCGAGAAATAAATCATTTTGTTTAAATTGATTATCAGTTAGATAAATAAATGGATTCTGCATTGGTTCCTTAGTTTTCTTTTATCATGAGTGTTGATGTCAGAAAATTGACCTTACTACACTTGTAATAATCAGTGAACAAGGCCATGTATCTACGTTCTTTTGTCTTGGCTGGTTAGGAGGTACAAGATCTTTCGTATTTCTTATGGTTCATCAGTAATTCCTTGCATCGTTTGATTACAAGTTTTAGGTATGGGCTAGATGTTGCTTTTACAATATAGATAACTGGTCTGAAGGTGCACCACACTCACGACCAATTATATAAAAGTGATAGCGAGGTGGCCACACATAGGTCCAATGATTGTGGTCCTTGTCCCGACTGGTATGTATTGGTTATCTTGGTTTTGTTCCTGGAGAACCAAGATCTGCTGCACGTAGCCTACCTTGCCCTTCCTTCCTAATGGTATGTTAGTCTTTACATAATTTTGGCCCTGACAAAATTAAAAGCCTGAGAAGTGCATCCCACCAGCCTTGGTTTTGGCTTTGCTTCTTATGAAAACACCATGACATTGCAAGTCAGCATCTTCAGCGGTGGCTCAAATAATATCGTATTGTCTAGTTGGATAACAGGTAACAAGCAACCAACTCACCATTTTTCATTCGTGAAGACAACATTGGCAGTAAGATTCTTATCTATTCTCTTATTGATGTAGCATGATTCAAAGTGATAGTTGACCCACGCTCGTTACAAGCCAGCACTGAACCAATAGCAGCCATTCCGCTGACATGTGTACAATCCCGCAGGCGTAAAAAAAGATTGCAACTCCTCAATCCCCAATAAGACTACACCATGATGCCTGACGAGTATTGTTTAGTTATATTAAGGACGCTATATAAACAAAGACCGGAAACTTTCTCCCAGTGCCACCGCACTCAAGTAACCCCTTTCATTACAAATATGAGTTTCCTTTCAAGAAAAATCTAAACAATATTTCAGAATGTAAACACAGTCTGCAGATAAAGTGAGTACTCAAATGTCATTATTTTTTAATGCATTCCCAGCTTGTACCATTACAGGCTATTTCAGATTCTACGTAATTTTCATGTCGATTTATGTTGCGGTGAAAATTCTAAAATTTTAATCAGGAATATCAAAGACATGTCCTTTTCCTTTATTCCTTAGCACAGCGACATAATGTAAATGCAACAATTAAAAACCAATCAGTAAAAAAAAAACAAAAAGACACATGTATATTTTCATGATCATTGGTCTGAAAATGTACTATTGGAGCAATTTGAAACTTAAACATAATCTTTCGTTGTTTACAGTAGTCCACAAAACTGGGTCAATATATTTTTCACTTCTCCTTTTTACAGAAAAGTTATCCAGCCATTGTTAGCGGTGATCCATTACTTTTTGTTGTTATCCGTTGATATTCAAGTTCATTCGCGTCACTGCAAAAATTTGCATAGTTGTGGTAATAAACCTTTCTGTTATAAGCTTAAATCATAATAAAATGGGATGTATATTCTCCTTTTTCCAGAAAAGAGCTATTTCTTAAATGTTTCTTTAAATTCAGTAGATCAAGTTTTAACTCTTCCCAGTTTTTACAATATTACACACCTTGACCGTCTCAGTAGCATGTGGGGGTGGGGGGTGGTGCGGCAAATGGATCTTTAAGTTCCTGATCTTGAAACTTTATCGTGTTAAGATAGCCTCCGTAAAAACAAAACCATTTTGGTGTTGTTTAAAAAAAAACTTACTCTTTTGCTTTTTGGGCGGATATACAGCGCGACTGTATTGTTGTAGCCAGGGGTTATATGCAGCGAGCTCAAACAAAGACATTCATACGTCGTAAGGTGATAAACTTCATGACAACGCAATATCAAATTCTTGTCTACTCATGTCAATGAACCAACTCATATCACCCAACAGGCTGCAACATGTCTGGACCAAATGTTCATGAATATTCTCAATTTTATTGAAAACGTGTAAGCGCTTATTCCTGAAGTTTCCGTTTTAACAAAGTCATGAATGCTAGTTTCTTGTTTCGATATGAGGCGGAGCCTATGTATAACAGATGTAAATGGCACGATAGAAGGTCCAACTTCGATGTTCCCATAAGCTGTATCTATATAGTATAAATTGGGAATTATACAATGTTGACACATGTTGCGACGTGCAGCAGCACATGTTTATATATTCCCTTCCTAGACAATCCATTGAGGTTGGGCCTTCTGACCTCCTGTGACACGACTCACAGCTGTGGTGGGCCGTGATGATCAAGGTAACAATCAAGGGCACAGGCACGATACATATTGTTTAAGACCTCTTAATGTTGCTGAACATAAATATCATGATAAACTTTGGGACACTTTAAGTGGTCCGATTCATAGCTGGTGGTGTCAGACACATTTTTCATAACTTTTTAGGGCCATTATTATCCTTATTATTATTATTATTATTACTACTACTACTACTACTACTACTACTACTACTACTACTACTACTACTACAACAACTTTATTTTTTAAGTGTCGGCTATTAAATATACGTAAAACGCCCTGAACAGGATACGATTAGTGTTTTTGGTGTGCTACAGTTATAAATCCTTTTATTTGACATATAATCATTTTGATTCTAAGAAAGGGAATAAATTCAACAATTGAAATTTGTCTAGCACTCTGGTTTCCCAGAGCTTTCATCCCAAACCCACTTCTGTTTCTAATATATATGCTGCAAAGACCAGTGAGGTCGGCGCTTTACCCCAAAGTTAATTCATTTCAAAAATGCGATAGAATGCTTTATTTTTCACAGCAGAGTGGGCTCTAGATATTTCCCTGCCAAGCAGCAAGATTTTATTTCCAACCAGAGCAAATGGGACGCTGCCTTACACCACATCTACTGTTTAATATCAATACATGCACTATTGGTGTGCACAGAAGTCGAGAGTCATTGGTGTGTGGAATTAATCTCCAAACTCATCTTTGCAGATAGTGCAAGCATCGGTAAATATTGATTTAAATTGGTGTAATTTTAGTACCAATGAAATTATAAGTAAACACATGCATGACCTGTATACACCACGACCACCCCCTCATATATATATATATGTATATATATATACATATATATATACATATATATATACATATATATATACATATATATATATACATATATATATACATATATATATATACATATATATATATATATATATATATATATATATATATATATATATATATATATATATATATATATATATATATACACTAAAATGGGGGAACCCTCATAATGTTGCTCAAAATCTTTCGCCTGCTATTTTTGAACATTCAAACGACACAACTTTCGGATTTATAAATTGTCAGGAAGCTTAGAGCTTCTCAACCACACTTTATGTACAAATTACATTTCATTGCAAACTCCTGATGATTTAACCATGGCCTAACGGTTGCCTACCCAATGTCAGTGGACTCACGAGAGAGATCATATACTACCGGGCGATGAACGCCATGAACCGTGAGGGCAAGGTTCCATAATATATCGGTGAATGGAAAAGGTGAGGGGTTCCAGCGCCCTCTCCTTTACCAAACATATTACACATCATTACAGGCTTATTGTTACAGGTGGTAGCAAGGGGTTGGAGGAGGGAAATTTGAGAAACTGGCTGTCTTTCTGCCAAAGATACTTCTTGACTGGATGAGCGCAAAAAAAATAGAGAGTCCAATATAAATTTGGAGCTCTCGTGCAGCCTCTGACGCAACTAGCCAATCCTGGCAATTTGGGCTGCTCGCACATGCCTATATGTGATTTAGCCTCGTATGCACATACCCTACCTGTGACATAGCTTTTAACGTGGGTACAACTCTCTGGATCAACAGCACCCCTTGTGGAACTCTTTTAACTGATTTTCCCAGGACACAAACTGGGACACACACACACATGTATATATATATATGTGTGTGTGTGTGTGTGTGTGTGTGTGTGTGTGTGTGTGTGTGTGTGTGTGTGTGTGTGTGTGTGTCCCAGTTTGTGTCGTGGGAAAATCAGTTAAAAGAGTTCCACATGGGGTCTCTGTTGATCCAGATAGTTGATTCCACGTAAGAAGCTATGTCACATGTCTTGGGTTTTTTTATGGGCAGAAATGTAATCCCCAGACCGCCTTGTGGGCAGTTGTTCGTTTTATCGGCAGTTGAAAATGCCCATAAATCATGTTTGCCTTAAATTGGATGTGCTACCTAGGGGGCTTCAGAAACGTACAAATTAGCAAATCTGCCCAGATATTATGGGAAGCTATAAATGCCCGGAAATTGTGGTCAGCTATGCTTGGTATATACTGCCCACGGTCCGGTTTGAGGATTATAATTGACCCGCACCCAATGGCCATGACGCACAAACCGGCTGTAGGACCTATTCCATTGTAATTTATTTTTGGTGGACAGTGTATAATTGCCCATAAACCACCTAAGACATATACATATATATATATTAAAACATATTTTGTGTTTCAGACCTGACCGGTTTCAGCATTTTAATGCATCGTCAAGCTCCATAATGCATACAACATTTACTTTAGTTTCTGTTGTTAAGGTGATATCCGAATTAGTGTATATACACACTTTGACGTATATTTATTACGTCACTGATTTAGGCATATTACATAATGTCATTATCATATTAATTAATATTTAACCTCTCCCTGAAAAAATTACCAACTTTTGTCCTGGATTAGACCTATTTTGAAAAAAAAAAAAAACTAGTAAATAAAACTATCCCGCCCAATCATATCAATTAAAATTATATGCTCCGTATTGCTCTTCCTCTTTCTCTCTCAAAATCATTTGGCATCTGATATACAGTTGGGATACAAAGAATTTAGTCAAAAGGTTAGAACATTGATCAATATGTTCAGTGAGCTAAATGTGCCGTGTCTCAAGCACCTGTATTTGTTGTCTGTGCACCGTCATGTGCCTGCGTAGTTTGTTGTCTGTAGATCCTATGTAGATCTCTTAATCCCCTGCATACAATCGCATACATCAATTTTCACTTAAACAATCCATTGATGTTCTAATTTGTAAATCTGTTGATTTGCAGTTTTATCTAGCGATATTGTGTCATATAAATACAGTTCTGTCTTTGCCTTGAAATAAAATTTAGATTTTTAAATATTTCTCCAACTAAGGGGTCCATTTCCAATATTTTACGGCTTCATGTACTTGTGGCAATATCGCTGGATTGTTAGGATTGTATGCTGAGAACATGACAGGATTTCTGCGCTTCCCTTTGTAATTTTTACGGGCCTTTCGTAGTGATTCTTGTGTTTCACTTAAAGCTCGCTGTATACCCCTTGAAATGAGCGAATCAACGTAGCCCCTGGCAGTTAGAAAATTTCTCAATATCATTCAGGCTTGTCGCTTTTCTCTTTGTATATACTACTATTGTGCATATCCTTTTTGCTTGATTAAACAGAATATTCGTCTTGGTATGCCGTGGTTGACGTGAATTAAATGGTACATACTGATGAATATCTATACTTTTGTAACATATATCGATTGAAATCTTTCCGTCATTTTGATAGACTTTAGAGGTCAAGAAATTTTTATTTACTTTCACTATATTTCATTTCATATTAAATACTCGTTTCTAGCAGATTTAAAATTTGATGAAATTCATGTAAATCTGACAGAGACTAGGTCCACATTATGAAACAGTCATCTAGGAAACGTTTCCAGTGACTTCTAAAATATGGCAAACGATTCTGGTATATTTCTTAGTTTTTCGTATGAAAAACATTTAAATATCGGAGACTGAGCATTGCATAAGTTGGTGCACCTTTCGTCCCCATCGCACACGCTTTCTTCTGTATGTAATATTTTCCATCATATTTGTACACGTTATTCTCTACCTTTTCCCATAAACTCTTTCGTGAAACGTCGATTTGTTTTGTGTCCGGATACCTGTTCAGCCAGTATTCAATTGCGAGCTTTCCTGACTCATGAGGTATGTTACTATATAGATTAATCACACCAAAACTGACAAAATACCCATCCTTGATTTTTTCACGTGATATTTTTTGGATGAAGTCAATATGTTCGAGCACGTTACTGTCAATATGTAATAAATGTGGGTTTAAAGTATCGTCCATGAGTTCACTAAGTCTACTTATATTGCATACAGGTCCTGCAACGATTGGTCGGAATTTTATACATGTATGTCGAACAACGGGTACATGTACACTTTCTTGTTCTTTAATACATTTTCAATAACACCAGACTTGTACTGTGAACCTTAAGTAAGCCAGTTAAATTACTCGTTTTTGATTCGTCACCGTCCAGATAATCTTTTTTCCTTTTGTTAAGATGTCGTGATACTTGTTGATAAATTTTCTCAATTCACCACTGACTTCATTTTCTCTTCCGGGTTTGCATCCCTCATAACATTTTTCAGCATAATGGTCAGTGTCTATAATATAAAGTGTTCCACCCTTGTCAGCCTCTTTTATTATAATTGAGCTGTCAATTTAAAATTCGTTCAATAGCTTGTAGCTCCTCTTTGGTTAAATTATTTTGATTGGTGGTTAAAGGTATTTTCTGGAGAGTACGTAATTTCTTTCAGTATGTCAATACATTTTAACGGCTCATTTAGACATATATATATATGTACATATATATATATGTTTATGTATATGTGTATATAAAGTCACATCTACATGCTTAAATCCTGTGTCCATTGCCTGACACCAACTACTCTCGCCAAGGTTCGCCCTGTCACCCTGTCTCTCATATATATATATATATATATATATATATATATATATATATATATATATATATATATATATATATATATATATATATATATTTTTATATATATTTTTATATATATATATATATATATATATATATATATGTATGTATGTATGTATGTATGTATGTATGTGTGTGTGTGTGTGTGTGTGTGTGTGTGTGTGTGCGTATGTGTGTTTAGTCACTCTTTCGTATGGATTTTAACTCAGCGGTACATTATAACATGAAGCTATAATCTTCTCTACGCTGCACTGATATGACTTTATGGCAGTGTAGTTTGAAACTGTCAGAGAGCCACTTACTAATAGACATCTATTTGTTAACAAAAAACTGAATAAAATATCTTCTGCCGTGATACATTCAATTACAATTTTTAAAAATTATGTCGATCAATACTCTTGGTAATATCCATAACTTTACTGGAAGTGCAGGAAAAGGGTCAAGTGTCCAACAGTCGTCATATTATCAGCATAATCTACAAGGAAGCTACTTTTGCCAGCGCCTTATTGGGCGATTTGGCGTCTGGTTTTGTCGGTGCATAAGATAGTTTTGCAAAGGTTATTGAACAATATTTTATTGATCTACCACCTGTCTTGTCTTTAATATAACTCGAGCATATACCGATATTATACCTTATTTCCTGTAATCAAGATTACCACAGGTGAGTGTTATAGAGCTAATGAGCGTGTTCCTGGTTCAACACATTTTATTACTATTTTTACATGTAGAGCATTTTTTTAAAATGTACAAAGTTGCTTTCTTTGTCCGACAACTCTTGAAACATATATGTAGAACTGGACCAAAACCTAGGATATAAAAGGCCTCAAAAGGTGCTCAATCACATGACACTGTGATGTCCGTGCAACGAGACAGCAGATAAGGAAAATGATAATACTTTTCGTTAGGACAGGCAAGAATCTACTTTTTAATTAACTTTTCATGTGCCATGTTAAAAAACAGTTGTGATATATTTTATACGTGCCTGTCTGTTCGCCCAAAGTGAATAGATTTTATGCGTAAAGATGGAATTGATGGTTCAGGACCATTGGTGATGTCCATCATCAGCTTATTTTTTTCACGTTTTTATCGGAAGATCAATATTGATGTTTTGGGCATTCTCCAATCTATGCCTTCTGCTGTCATTAGCTTAGCTGTCGTTGTTGGGTTGAAAGTTATGAATATGGGTAATCACTGAATAAACTATTTGATAAAAACGTCATTGACTATGTTGTGCTGTATGCTCCTATCCACAGTTATAATGGAGGTAGAGAGTTTATCAACGCTCCACATTCATAAATATATCACAAAGCAACGTAATCTGATTTCTTCTTTTGCTGACTAACAAATCAGAAGAACTAATAAGTGGCAGGCCTACTATGTCTCTTTTAATCTTTGGCATAAGTGATACATTTTTAGTTTTAAATGGTAAGGCCTTTATGTTTTTGGAAAAAAAAAAAGTCTGCTGTTGATTAAAAATATAGCAAAGGTTAAATGGAACCATTTACTGCTGTTGATGAAAAATATAACAAAGGTTAAATGGAACCATTTAAAACCTCCGGTAGCCTTTTCTGAGGTACTGCCTGCCTCACTTCAGGAGTGAAAATTATTTCTGCACTATTGGAGATTAATGTTGGTGTTTTGTTAATTCTTCAATCTGTGTCTTCATAGCTTTTCTCAAGCTGAAATCTTTGTCTATACTACTGTAAATTCAATGATGGCGTTCCTAAGTGCATTGGTCTGTCTGCAGACAGCAGTGTGGCAGTTCATTATGCAGTCTATGCTGGCATGTTCACAGTACCAAGTCTTGATTCCATATTTCGTATATTTCTATGAATATACAAAGACAGTTTCCCAGCATATATAATGCATACTCTAATTTTTAAAACATTCCGGTGTTCAACTCACATTTGGCGAATTATATGAATCGATCAAATAATTCACTACCACTTTTTATACAATGCTGCGATTGTGACAAATTATAAGTGGTTTTGTCATGTTTTTGTTATCACTTTTTTATTTGTTTTTTAATTAATTCTTGTACTTGTTAAATTTAAAAACAACATCACCAGAAGGGACATTTTATCTTGCTTAGCAAAGTTTTTTTCTGATCCGAAACTCGGGTCGGAATCTGCAATTTTTATTGTATCCGTAATGTTTTATCATAAAAAGTTTGGGCATAAAAAAAGTAGTCCTTGGTTACTATTCTGAGAAAATTCAGGGACTTATGCACATTTGGCTTTTCATTCCGACAAGGCAAAAGGGCGCAAATATTCGGATGTTTAATATAATACTACATATGCAGGGATTACCTAGATATGGTCGTGTTTCTTGCCCCCCCCCCCCCCCACACCACTGGGCAGGAGGAATTACTCATTCGCATGGGTAATTATTGAGCCTAACGTGTACACACCATACTGTACGCCCACATTTTATATTTTATCCGCTATTGAAAATGCAGCATGAGCACGAGAATAAACAAAATGGTTGCTTAAGTCTGTTCATGCTATTTAAGTTAACGCTTATTTAAAGCCTGCAACACATATGGGCAGGTTTAACTAAAGCCCCTTAAAAACGGGGAAGGAATTCGATTCAGTCATTAAACTGTGATCGAAAGTCAATATACAAAATCACCCCACCCCAACCCCACCGTGGGTAGTTCATGTGACAGGTACAAGGGAAGCAGCGCTGAATTTAGTTTGCATAATAATGCAAAAAATGGCCACAAATGAGACTAAGTGTTTTCATTTTAAATGGCATGCATGGCTAGAAATATAAATAATTAGTGCTGCTTGTTTTATGATGAAGACCTCACAAAGCACCTTTATCGGGTGTGAAAAAAATGTTTTTGTTGTTACAGAAAATGTTTGTTTCTCTTTTGCCAACAAAAAAAAAAAAACAAAAGAAAAATACTGATTGAAATTTTTCTAACTATCGAATGTCCACAGAGATGTTTATGAAACATCTATACGGCGAAATTTATAGATACCACCTAATTAAATCTAGGCAAACCGATCAATTATGGTAATCATTGTAGCAATGGATGTGCTTCAATGATCATATATTTTTATATATATATATATATATATATATATATATATATATATATATATATATATATATTCATGTACATATATACATATGCATATATATATATACATGTATATGTAGACTACTTCTAAACGGCTAATCCCACTCTTCTCTGCTCTGCGCATTTCTCCTAATTTTTCTATGTGAAACAATGAATGGAACACCTAATAAATATATTTACATGATTTTGATTTTACGTTTGATATTTTGAGTGTTGCTGTTCTAATTATATGCAATGATGACAGCAAAATCGTATGAACCATGCAAGGCAAAAACGTATGGTCAAATTCGTGTAGTCATGCTTTGTGTATTTTATACATAATTGCCTCTAAATTTATCTGCTCTGTATTGTGCATACTTCTGAAAATACCTTGCTTGAGAAAAAGTCGAAAGGTAATATAGGCGGTTACCGAAGCATCAAGAATAATTTGACCCTTGCTGAAACTTTAAAATGAGAGTGTTATCTGTACTCGCGTGCTCTTATTTCTTACTCACATCAAAACATTCATGTATTATAGCTCGTTGGCAAAAGTGAGGTATTGTATTCACATAGTGAGTACGAACAAATACTATAAAACATGAAAAGATGTCGTTTGCATTTTCAGCGGCCTAGTGTGTTTACTCCTATGAGGTTACTAATTCTAGGCGTGATAATTATCAAACATATACGATGACCTCGACAAGAACGATAAGGTTTCAGAGCATCAAGAGCAAAAGCACCTCAAGAATTTAATCAGACTAGTGGTCACCACCCTTTCTGACAACGGGATCAAGAGGCATACTCTCAATTTGTATTGCAGTTAATGTGTATGTAATAGCGGGACGTTTCTTGCAGAATGGTGAAGACATGCAATCATAATGATCACGCATCACTTGATATGTGTCACTCTTTTTTTACTGTCCTGCTTCCCATGTTTTCGAATTTGACCTAAATTCCACACGCTCGGTAGCATAAGATACAAAAATAAAGGGGGAAATGGTTATACAAATTCAAGGGATGGAAATAGACACATATATTATATATAAGCTTGAATTCCAATATGAACATGGCACAATCAACGAGAACAATTGTGCCTTCCGTCATGAGACAAAGTAATATCACAACAGTTGCAATCTTGCATTGGTTTCATATGACCCAATCAGGCCCGTACATTGATTTTTTCAAAGACTGGATGCCTTCACTTGAGACATCGTGGCTTCATATACGTGAGATTATATCTGCACAGTCAAATGGAGCATAAGTAGTTTGAATCTACAGACACTGTTAATGGCATCGGTGTACCTCGGGCGTGAGCCAGGTGAATTCTGATGTAAAATGTGAGATTTTGGATCTCCAGAGATATTTTATAGCAAATATCAAATACAGCTTATATGTACACTTGTCAAATGAGCAGCAAAATATATATGTACATATATATATGCATATGTGTTTCTAAAGGACAAAAGTCAACAACCTTTCCTTGATTAACTAAACATGGAGTCCTGGATGCAACATTTAAATGGCAAGCTGGAGTGCAAACACAGGAAAGGAATTCTAGTGCTAATGAGATCAGGAAAAAACAGAACAGAAAGAGGGTTCTTTTACTTTAATTTGGTCATCTGGTGCACTAATTATGGCATCTACAATGATCTAAACTACAGAAAGTACCAGACATATCCCTGCAGGACCATTAAAGCAATCGTTCAGCGGGCAGAGGGCCACGTAAAATAGACCAGAAAGAAAACAGACCAGAATCAAATCACAACTCCTACTTTTGATCGTCAAAGCAATTTTTCGAACAGACTTTTCAGCAGGGTAAAATGATCTGTTCCTGTAAAACTTAAACCCAGACAAGCATAAATACAAGTAGGTATATTTTGATATTTTCCATCCATAAAAGAACCCTTACTAGCATACTTATTGTCCGCCACTGTTCCTGGAAGGAAAAAATTGCTGAATGCTCGTCATAACAAACAAATGGCATTCTTGCTAATGCTGCCTGTTAATATAGCTGTTGCCAATATGCAGTGGATTGACATTGCACCATCTAACTCATTTTCTGAAAGAATGCTGCTGGAATCTACATTATTAGCCAATCCCACAGTGGATGTATATTTAGCAGGCAGCATGCAGTATGTACAAGTCAAAGTACTCCGAGAAAACAGGATATCATTAACACATATTCCTATAGGGACAAACATTGCAGACATTGCAAAAGTGGGGGGCCATACACCAATAGTTACGTACATTTTTAGCACAGGTTGATGTGTACCTTCAACTGATTGTGTAATGACCTCAAATAGGGATTGGCATGCATAGCGTAGATCCAGATGGGGTTATCTAATGGCGAAGAGTAATTATGCAAGATCCAATCTTGTGATTTCATGGAAACAGAAAGTTAACGTCTTAGACACATTTCATTATTTGTTCCATGATATTGAAATACAGCTGAAACTATTGCAAAACAAACCACTATTTCTGCTTATGTCAGCAAACCCTGGGCCTCAGTGTAGGACATAATTACAGATGGTACGTTCTGTCTATGCCCAGTGATACAAACATCATAGGTTCTGGTAGCTTATAATAAAATCATTGGAGAAAAATTATTATGCATTTTACCCTTTCAATAACAGCGAAAAATTATTATGCATTTTACCCTTTCAATTAGAGTGATTTGAAATGGTACTCTTGCAACTGGCAGTTACCAATTCGCTGTGCAAGATGTTTATCAAAGTGTTATTCACACCCATATAATTTTGTTCATGGTATCAGATGAAGCACTGAGGGGAAATTATAAAGGAAATCCTTTTAACTTATAACAAATCTACAGAATATGTTGTAGGTTTCGTTAGAGTATTCCTGCATAACGTATGACACCACATTTCAAATCAAAGTGTGGCTTGATCCAATTTCTCCATACAAAATGATATATATGGAGAGAGCACAAATTATAGTTTGGTTTCAGACTTATCCAAGTTACACCAATCAATCGATTGTAATTTTAATGACAAGAGAGTATTAATATGATCAGTTTCACGTTTACGATATGCACTGACTTTCTGTGGTCCAATACATCTTTCAAGGTCCTTTCTAGAACGTTTTTGTAAAATTTAATAAAACTGTATTATTAAATATATAACATAGCCAAGTTGAGATTGTTTGTTGGTATTAACTTTAGGTGAAATACGTGCTACCGTTTTGGGGGTAAATATAAGTTTGGTCATTGAAATACATACTTCAGAAGTTGTGTTTGTTGCTGCAAAAGCATCTATGCCAAACTTTCTGTGCTCAGAATTTGTAAATTCCATAATCATATTTCGATATTTGAGACAGTACTTTCGTGAAATATCAACATATCATTTACAACACATTTCTATTAAGTCCTGCAGATCAAAAGAATAACTTTTGTTTTCTTTATAAACACGCAAGAATCTGACCTCTCTGTGGAGCTCATTTCATGAGAACATAATATTCTGTAGGTGAAAACCCTGATAAAACTTTATTCAGGTTTGCTACAGTATTAATATGTAGATGTGGCGTACAAAAACCAGCAAGCTCTTTCAGGTGAAACTTTATTTATTTATTTATTTTATTTTATTTTTATTTGTTAATGTTTAGAAACCTCTGTAAACACGATAACCGAATCAAGGAACCTTCTGCGCAAGCTAGGAATAACTATGGAAAATAACTTTGACCTTTTAAATTTAGATTTTGGTAAGACATGACAGTTAAAAAGATATTTTAAAATAAATTAAGAGTCATATCCTTTAAAATTCTGACAAAAGAAAGTAATTTCATAATGCTTCTCCGAGAAAAGCTGTTTACAAGATCTTTTACCTTCAAAACTATATTTTCGTTTTCCACATTTGCTACATGCACTCATAATGTCCTCAATATGACAACTTTTTTGGTATACCATTTGGGGTGCACAGAGATAAGGATCGTGCACACTGTTTGCTTGCATAGCCATAGATTTATAGTCAAACAATAAATGCGTGGTAGTGTTAAGCTAGTCTACCTCTTTTGTGTATTCATTGATGTCGGCATTTTTGCTTGCAATGACTTTTTTTTGTCACTGGTACCGGCTTTGTGCAACATTTATTGTTTGCGTGTATATATTTTGTTTTATAAAATACACAATACCTTTGGCACATTTACGCCCCCGACATTTCCTTCTTGGACATTCAATATTGATAAAGAAGTACATCTTCTGCATTTGTAAAATGTACCACATACTTGTTTCTTTGTGGTAGTGCAATACCGTATGACAAATACGATCAGGACAATAATTCAAATTGTCAAAAAGACATGTTATTACATCATTATGTCTATCATGAAGATATATATATAAGTGTTCTTGTCTGCTGGCGCCCTGGGAAATATAAAAGTATATGTGTGTCCCTTAGAAAGTACAAGCAGTTGATGACCTGGCAAAATTCCCTGGAACTATGAATATGTGTCCATTCCCCAATACCGAAAAGTGACATTACCATTACGAGGTAACCTTAACGCAATTTTTTTTGTTTGTTTTTTTGTTATTAACGTCCTTTCTTTATCATGTTTAGTCTCAAGTCTTTTTCAGCATACTATTGCTCTAGAGCAATATATTTCATCTCTGTATACGATTGAGATTTTACAAGTTTTCTCTATTAAAAAAAACGTTCTAACTGTATGTACGTTCGTCTTTTTCTGGATCTATGGGGCATCACATGGTGACTGACAATTGATAAGTTACCAACAACTGAAAATTATTCAAAGCTTTGCAGGACTCCGTTCTATTTCAGATAAAACAATGAAGCAGTAGCAGTTTCTTTTTCATGAAAGGAACTTGAATAGGGTAATGTATATTATTATATTTGCTGGACAACATCTCATATTAAGGTTTGCAATTGCATCATATAACCATTTATAAATCCGTAACAGGTTATATCAGTTACAATTGTGTGTGAGACACAGGTCATAAGTCATAATATTAGCATTCAACTTAACCGTCCATCAGACATCAAACCTTTTATTTAGTATATGTTATTACCAAATGCTTTCAAATCATCAACGTCATCATGATTCATCACCATCATTTGTAATGCTGGAGCTAGTGCATATGGCAGGTTTAGGGACACATCGCACATTAAATCCTGAGTTGTAAGGTTCGGATGCATTTTTTATACTTTGAGGATGCTCACAGTTAATGCGTGCTGTTGGTTTAGTGATCGGGTACACACCAAATCTCAAAGGGCCAGGTACAGAAATGTCATTTGGACCAGATTGAACGCTTTCATTAGGTATGGATGGACCTGGAATAGGACGTAGTGTTTGATTTTGATGGAGGGTTGTGGAAAAAGAGGTAGACATGTTTGATGCATAATGACAGCATTCCAAATGTCTTTGTAGATGTTGATGTCTGCAAAATGGTTAAAGACAATTAAGACAATGTTTTTCTTTTCACGTTTTTTTCCCTAGGTGCCATTCCAATAGGTATTTACTGCTGAGCCCCTTTCAACATTTTCACAGGGAAATTGGTTCATTCCTTAACCCCCTCCCACACACCCACACACTCACACATGCATTTTTTCACTCTGAACAAAAACAATCTACAAAATTTTTAAAATTGACTTTGGAAATAAATTTATTTAATATGAAGAGTGTGAACTTTCTTAATTTAGTCAAGTTCAGTTTGTAAAGTCATTTCTTCCTACCATTTCGTTAGTAATTTAAGCCCATGCATATAAAGACAATTACCCTTTACCTTACTTGATCTAAAACCATTGAATCAGCATCATAATTTTCCTGCTTGCACGGCCATACATGTAAACAAACATTTGGGGCATTTGTAAAAGAGCTCTCATACACAAAAAATGGTGACACACCTTCTGAAAGGAGCCCTGGTACTTAAGTTATCTAAAAAAAGTTAAAAAAAAAGTGAGTCTTCTTTCTTTAAGGGTGCGAGTTGGCATTCTTCTGATTTCTAAGTTTCAGATGATTTTTTTACTTCTTTTTGTTTTCCTGAACTGGTGTCCTTTTCTTCCTTTAGCCTTTGGTTTTTTATTACTGTCTCACTGCTCAAACCTCTATGGCGCCTTTCCACTTCTCATGCTCTGATTCATACCTTCTCTTCTCTCTCTGTTTTCTTCCACTTCGTGATGCCATAGAGTAAATCTTTTCAAACTACCTGCAATAATCCTGTGAGTAAATTAGACAGTGCCATTACCATATCCAAACCGTAGTCCTTATGAAACAAATCCAAGTCAATTCCGACCAAAGGCAATGTTCCTTGGTATGTATAGCTGAAACACAAAAATTTATAGTTCGTAATTACCCAAAAGAGACCTAAACGTAAGTGTAAAGGTCCATAGGGTCGAAAAAGCCATGCCTAGTTTTAACATGACAGAATGCAAAAATGTTTGTTTAAAATTATAGGCCTATTTCAGTAAATTGGCTTGCACAGGTGCATTATTCATGCGCATACAGGACCATACAATTTATGAAAAGGGACCAAAATTTGCCGCACATCACAGAATTTGTAAGCACAGGTTCTTAATTTGTTGAAAATGTCAATTAAATTCAGTATTTAAAAAGGTACTACTTGCAACCACCATCTCAGCAATGATCACCATCCACACAAGTCCACAAAGAGATACTAACACCAACATCAATCCATCAGAAAAGCCCCCTAGGCCTAAAATTCAAACCACATGATTATATAATTCGATGTGTTTTAGGCATGTAGTTAAAGACATGATGTTGTTTTAATGGAGATACTAAGCGTATTCAAAAAGAAAAGTGTTTGAATGTGCAGATATAGTAAGTACATTGGTTCAAATGTTAAACATCAGCCAGAAGCAAGTGACATTGGGCATCAAACCATAAAAACGTGGTCAAAAATTGCATTACAATAGCCAAAATTTGGAAGCATAGTAGTCACATTTCAAGTTAGTTTCCAGAAGTATTTTTGAAAGGAAATTTAAATGTTCAAGAAAGCATAGAATCCCACAAGTCATCCAATAAGTCAACTATTAGGGTAATAATTTAGAATTTAAAAAAATGTAGTATACCATTGTAAATCATCTGCAAGTCAGTCCAGCATAATGTACATCTAGCTCTTTGTTCTATAAAGTTCAAAAGGTCAAAATGTAAAATAGTCCTAATTATTGGAAAATTTTACTACATTTTTATGATTCTAACAGAGCTGTTATTCATATAGTAAGATCTTATCTCCACAGCTCCTATCTGTATAAACACTCATCACTGCATCGCTATCAAAAGTAACAAATATATGCAACAGCTTTAACATTATATATTTATTTATATATTTGTTTAAACCATATGAAAGGGAATTTCAACAAACACTAACTATCCCTTCTCTATCAGTATTGCCATCTGGATAATATTACAGGCAAAAAGGATGTCCTATGAGGCATTTCATTTCTTGTTCCTTTTTATTTTTTTTATTTATTTTTTTTTTTTTGTGGTGCGTGGCCGAAATTAAAATAAACAAAAACTGGTCTATTCATTCATTTATTATTATAATTATTACTTTCAAGTAATTTTTTTAAGTCGGCGGAAAGAATAAATATAAAAATTGACTAATTTACAATTTAAATACGGGCATTGACAAGATTTTATGTAAGTTCCATTTTCCTTTTTTTTGTTGTTGTTTTTTTTGTTTTGTTCTCCTTGGCAGTGACAGACTCAACTCTTTCAGAGCCACATTAATTTATTAACATTCATCTTCTCTGCCACATTAGATTTCTTTTAACGCAATTATTGAAACGTTTCGCATTGACAGAAAAACCTGATGCCTGATGAAAGAGCATACAACTTGGGCTTATATGATTGACAAATTGAAACTGTTGCAGTATTTTCTAGTCAATGTCTTGCTGGCACTTAAGAATACTAAATTAAATTAAACTGAAAGCAAATGTAAACTTTGACGGTTGAAAATTGCAAAACATCAAATAACAGTGATAAAATTGCACTCGTTTCTGTCTTCCATAGAACTGGATCACTTCCGGTAAACACATGTTTTGGTATGATTGGACAGTTCAGAACATTGTCTATAACAGGAAAAGGCTTTCTCGTTGGCTAAATGTCACTGCAATGAGGTTACTTTATGCTGACTCAAAGATAAGAAGTGTTATTCAGATAATTGTTTCTGTTGGCTGATGGTGATGTAGTCAGATAGTCGCATAACCTATTTGAATGATTCACGCTGGAGATTACTTTGGTGGACCAAAAGGAGAATGGAGATCCTCCACCCCATCACTCCATGCTGTTCCATCTAGGTCTCAAGAACATGCCATGGGTGAATGCACGGACACTGGGTACAAAAAAGGGGGCAAACCTGGCACTTTTGACTCTGATTAAGTGTAAAATCTTTGATATTTTCATTGGATTGGGAAGATCGCAAGACATACGGAAGAGCATCCAGTGTACATTGGGGGTTAAAAGTCTTCGGCGGCACCATAAACCAAGGAATAAAAAAAGATTGGCCCTGTATGCTAAAATCATTCTTAAGCAATCACATCTAAACCTAGAGCAACTGACTGAGACTAAGTTCATACAGATTATATTGTCATGCTGATGCTCCATTAGTCTTTTAAAAAAGATGGTAAACCAATATGTATAAGTGCACCTTTCACAAGTAATGTATCACAAAACATTAAACATGAAAAAGAATCGGCACGTATTAGACTAACACAACTGCACTCTAGTGGTACAAAAGATAAAACAGTCATCAGAAATTATTATAGATCTTCTATTTTAAACATACAGACAATTAAAAAGATTTCCTTGCAGCCCACGGTCTTAAAGTGAAGGAGAAACGATAGGGAAAATAAAAGCTCCAGCAAAAACTCGGTCACTTGTTGCCAATCCTGAAAATCGAACTCCACTTGCAAAGGCGAAAAGAAAGTGTTGCTGCTGAGCTGTTCCCGTCAGCAAACAGTGACGTTAAATGTGAACTTTATTGATATATGATTTTTTTTCTAGTATCGGTATCAAGGCAATGGCTCTATTATTTATACACATTACTAAAGAGATGCAAACTTTGACATAAGAAACCTTAGATAACATCTGTAACTACAAACCACTACAATGGCTGATCAAAGTACGAGACTAAATACACAGTATTGTATTTGTGTCTTTTTGCCCAGAACCACTTCCTAGTAGTCAATATCCTATTCCGCAGTTCGAACTCTTTACTCTCCATAAGCTAACCTGTCCCTATCTAACCTGTATACATATGGAATTACTATTGTCTATATTGCACACGTTCCTCTGTAAAATTTTGACATAGGCTGTATCAGCCCAAATAAATTAAAGGGTCTTCAGTGGGTAACTATTCAATTGTTTCGGAGCCTTTTACCCGTTCATGTCTCTCTGAGTAGCGGCTCCTTGTCTAAGCTAAATATTCAGCAAAGACACCCCACATAATAAAGAATAAATAAGAACGTGGCAAATGATGAATTAGCTAAATACGTGAAGGTTTGCTTATAAATGCAGAGCTTCATTATGAAAGAAGAACCCCTGTCAAACAAACCAAAATTACTAAATTTGTATAGTACAGGTTCAGATAAGAACAATTTTACTTACACCTGAACCCATATGTACCCTTTCTGGCTGGACAACTTATCCTAGTTAAACCACCCGCCAGTGTATAACTGAAGTGGAAACAAGCTGGGGCCTTATATTCAGTCCCAGTGATAGTAAAATAAACAGTTGCAACTAGACCACCTGTACAAACCAAGGGAAATCCCAACAAGGACTGCAACAATGGACATCCTGCACCAGAAATGTAAAACAAACTCTGTGATGACACCTACTCCCCAAACAATTAAGCTCTATTTAACTGCCAACTCTGAGCCAATGTATCAACCTCATGTGTCAGGTTTGTGACATTTGAGAAAATACTGTCAATTTTGAGTAAATGTGCATTTTGGCATTTCAGAAAAGAATGAAAGTCATTAGCATTTATGTCAAAAAACATGTTATCAAAACAATTTTTCTTAACAGGATTTTGAGTACAATTATATACAAAAATTATATACAAAAATATGACAATGATTTGTTGTATTCTTTATGAAAATATATATCTTTCACCCCGTCTATCTGTCTGTTGTCAGGCAATTTCTCCTCAGTCTTTCTGTCTCTCACTCTCTCTCTCTCTCTCTCTCTCTCTCTCTCTCTCTCTCTCTCTCTCTCTCTCTCTCTATATATATATATATATATATATATATATATATATATATATATATATATATATATATATATTAAATCTTCGAAAAACACCCCCACTGTAAATTTTAATAGCTCTACTCTGCTGTTAAGGGTGCAAGCATTTTGAGACACTATTTAAAGCACCTAACAATATGATAACTTTTCGGTGCACCAGTTTCTGTTGTTGTTTGAAGCATTGACGTTATCTTGTACAACTTTATTAGCCTTTATGGGTTTTGGAGAGATCGGACATGTATGACAGTGTTCAAAGCATTAGGTACATCATCCATGATGGCACTTAATCATCTCATGTGTGTTTTTAACAATTTTAATGCTTTCTTGAGACAAACGAAGCACACTTGCAAAAATGAAAGTTTCAATTAGTATCTTTAACCATTAACATATCGAAATTCTATGACAAAAAGGGTCATCACAAAGTCTGTGCCTTAAGTCGGCCAAATATTCAAGGGGAGTGGATTTTTTTTATCTCTTTTACTGCTGGCATTTTCTCGTACAAAAATGTATGAATGAGAAGAATTAAGAAGACGTAAATTGATCACTAAAGTCACTGTATCCTGTCTAGATGATCATACCCCATAGAATGTTCTAAATAACTGACAGGATGTTACTTGTACAACTATATATCTATCTATTTAGTAAATGCAACTACATCATTGTGCCATTTCAGTGGTTATTATAAAAATTATAACATTCCCATGCTATGATATGATGAAACGGAATACATTCCAAAAGGATAAAGTATGCTATTAATGAAAGCACATATTCACCAATCACATACCATAATATGACACCAGTAGTTCAAAGATTGATCATAAGCGACAGTTAAAGTCGATAATATGATAATCTATGTTAAAAGTTCCAGTAACAGAAAATTAATCAATGCTAGTTATTCCTTATGATTTCAATATTTTAAAGGTTGTTTTGGGATTTTTCAGGACTTAAAATGCCTACCCGTGTGATGCCGTCAGACAACACAGGCACTCACGATATTCCCGTAAAGGGACCAGCCGGTGTCATGACAATATTGGCCCTCTTGGCGACATTCCTAGTTGTCATTGCTTACCCAAGCACTGGCTGGGTACAAGTTCACACGGACCACAATATTCAGCAGTTTGGCTTATGGAAGCATTGTACTTGTACGTCTATCGACATGACTTCTGGTAAGTTACCAAACACATATCAGTTTACGTTTTGATTTTGCTTTGGTTAGGAATATTTGCTCTGCATCGTGGGTGCACCTGACAAACTGGCCCAAACCAAGATATTGTAAAAATATCAAGTGATATAGATTACTTCATGTCCTTCCAAATAAAACATTGAACGTACCAATTTTATAAGACAAGTGTATTTCTGAATAGCATAACCCAATGCATACATTTTGTGTATGCAGTTCTTTTTATGGAAGCTTTGCACATATTTTTTTTCACATTAGTAGCATAAAGTATGCACAAGTTATATATATATATACGATTTCAAAAAACACCCGAAGGACCGACGCAGACATGTTTCTTTTTGGGTTAATTATAATTATGGTGTCAAATAAAGGTCACATAGGAAGCAGCTCAAAATTATATAAGGCACATCTCTTCATCCATTTTCCGGTGCAGGAGTGTCGATACAGACAGCAAGCAAAGGACATCGGGTCAACTTCACCAACTAGGACCTAAAGTTTATTCAACGATGCTGTCATTACCCCAGAGTCCCTCTGTATTTGGATGTACTTTTGATACATTATGTAAATAAAAATAATTTCTAGGTTTTCACCTTTAAATGCCTGCTCGTATTTAAGTTCATTTATTGCAATTAATCCATGTGTGATCTCAGCAACTAAAATAAAACCATTAAAATATGGATGTAATTATTCTGATTGTTAATGGTTGTCATTGTCGTTTTATTTAATATGGATGAGAAGCAACAGAGATAAAATTTAGGTAAATATATGTAAACTCACAAACGGACCACCTTAAGATTTCTGTGCCTTCAAATGTTCACTAGATTGTGCCTGATTTCTAAATACGTTTTGTGCAGCTTTTGGCTTAGGTGACATGTCACTCAGGTGAGTATTGGTGATGGTCCGTTGTCTGTCAGCAACAATTTATATTTTCTGTCGCTGGGATTCTCTACACCCTTGGTGGGTCTCTACAAAGTTGTTCACGATGCATAGGAAATAACAATTGGTCAAATGGTTTGAAATTGAACTTTGACACTTCTGGACACGTGTAAGCATTAATCTTTTTAACAGGTGGCGCTGCAATTTTTGTATCGTTTAAGTTTATTTGTGTGCAGGCACTTTCCCTAAAGTGCTAGCTAGATTGTCTCCATCGTTATTAGAAGCATCCTTTGAATTAATCTCCTTGAAAGTGTTTTACCAGCTGGCACCGGCATTTGTAGTTTGAACTTTTTTTTGTCTTTTTCAATTGCATAATGATTGGTGAGGGTAACTGCTAGCATGGCTACTGCAGTGATACCAGCGTGAGAGCTTATTTCCCTAAACCAATGATTAAATCCACTTCACGCCTGGTATGGATGTGTCCCGAGTAGATATCAATCAGGGATCATCAAATGGTCGAACTCCAGTTATTTGTGGACAATTTTTTATTGTTATTATGAGTAGCAGTAGCTGTGGTAGTAGTAGTAGTAGTAGTAGTACTAGTAGTAGTAGTAGTAGTAGTAGTAGTAGTAGTAGTAGTAGTAGTAGTAGTAGTAGTAGTAGTAGTAGTAGTAGTAGTAGTAGTAGTAGAAGTGTTAGTAGTAGTTGGGGCTTTCTTGGTTTTGGTTTTGGTTTGGTTTTATTTTGTTTTGGTTTGCTAATTTAGGCAAAAAACATCTTGCAAAATAATAAATTGGTCTAAAATAACGCAAGTGGATACCTGGGTACCATTAGACCTCTATTTGTGAGGTTAATCTTTTGTTTTCTCCAATATATCTACTGTTCATGAATCTTGTTTGGTCTGGACCTATCAATTAATTTAGCAGTCGTATTACGCGGGTGGCTAAAATTTTGGCTGCTATGCATAGTTTACATCCAGTAAGGATATAGGTATCCAACTATTTAAGAACAGTTTGTTACTCTTTAGTAATCTTTTTGGACATTAATGTTATTATCCCTCTCTTTTGCTCTACTGAAAAGTGTCCATGTTCCATAGCATTAATCAAACTGTCTAGGACTCTATTTCTCATGTCAGTCTAGAGGAATTTGTAGAACTCAATCGTGTGACCATCAGTGCCTGGGGTTTTGCCATTTTTATATCTGAAAGAGCATTGTTCCATTCCTGTAATGTTAGGAGGCTTTCACTTTCTCCTTGTTGATCTTCCGTTATTGAGGTTGCTTACGAGTGGCCTCTTGTCTGGCGTGAGATGTGGGGGCCACTTACCACATGGCAAATTTATGTCACCATGTACCTGAATAAATAGTACGTGGAATTTTGATCCTCTTTGCTGTACTATGATCATATTCATATACCGTAAGACCCAAAAAATGTGCACAATGTGACAGCAGGTCTATATATGCAGTAAGGGCATCCCAAATGTGTCTGAACAAAGTCTCCTTGATCTAGTGACTTGTGATACAGAAACCCCACCAGCGTGACCATGAAACATGGCGGATGTGCACACATTATGCTGTACATTATTACTTTTGAACCATGAACTTTAAATTTCACTCTGACCTCTTATGCAAGTCTGTGGATGTTGTGATCTGATAACCGCTTTATGTCGACTCGATGACTTTGCATTCACCGGTCTGGACCATGCAGCTAGAAGTCTGGTCTGCAGAGCTGTCAATCATTTGCCTGCCGTCATGGGGAATCTTGTGACACTGACAACTGGCAAGGTGCCAACATTACCACACTGTACCATTTGGTTTGGGGACTATTTAAAGTGGCGTCGGTTGCAAAGAATTGGCTTCAAACTTAAGTTTTAAATGCGTGCCTTTGACACAACAAAAGCGGGTCATACCAATATGCCAACGTCATTACTGGCTGACAAACTTCGATGCCGAAATATGACAAATTGAAATATGGCCGACCAGTGATCGACCCAGTCAGGCTAACTTGTGCGGAATGATTACCACCTGCCTTATAATTGACACACACACTTGCGCGCACACACACAATTTCTTGCTTGTGCACGTTCCCAAAGTTTTAGATCTTCCGAGTTATGTAACCAGTATTTTGGCAGTATATGGTGACGGCCATTTGAAGTGTGGGCATCATTCAGAACTTGAATAGTCATCTAGGCAATCAATATTTTGACATTACAATGTATCCATCCTTGATTTCTCATTTAACTAAGATCTTGCCTAGTAACTGCGATGGTAAAAACATTAGGTGACCCAGAAATGTATTCAATTTTGGCCTCATGTATAACTACATACCTAGATCAATGACTCCTTACCTGATATAGCCATCAAAATGAAATGCAGGCGAATGAAAAATGCCAGTCTGTTGTTATTATTTTGCTCACACAGGGGATACAGTGTCAGTAGGCTTCAGTAGGCCCGAAACAGTTGCATGGAACTCTTATCAAGATCGACTGGAAGAAGAGAGCCAGCGCTTGTTATAAAAAATATAGTTTCATGCAAAGTTATGTCGAAGTTAATATTAATTCTTCTGTATGCACATTGTCGAAGAATATACTAGCCGTTATGCCCTGTGGATATGGATGGACTCATCCATTGTCATGGGTGACCACAGCATGACCACGAAGAGAATTTATCTGGGGCACAGTTGGTCACGCAATTAAAATTTTCCAGAAACTGAAAAACGAAAGCCTGTGTGCGTGACGTGCCACCGACAAACAAGTAAAAAACTTTTGTTTATATCCTTGCAGTAGCCGTGAAAGTTTTCTGTATGCTTTCTAATGAAATTCAATGTGCAGGTAATCTGTTCTACGCTTTGCGGTGCACAAGTTCACCATTAGCAAAGAGGGTAGTCTTCCCAGCTTGGTGTTAGTAACGCCTGGAAATCAGTCTGAAAGTACACCCTGACCAGGGTTGCAGCTGAAGCATACGGCCCCACGCAACCACACCCACAGTCACAGAGCACAAAATTGCAATTATCTTTTCACTGTATTTCCTCTTTTAATACAACATCTGGGTGTAACAGTTGTATCATATAGGCTGCACTGTGTTATACATCTCTCAGGAAACACATTGCATCAAATAGATATTTCACTTTTTTCAAATGATGCATAGAATATTTATAGTTTTATTATGCATGAGATGCCAGGATTCACAGTGCCAAAGGGTTTTTTAACTACAAGGCCCCAGTACTTGACAATTAAACCACATTGTTGCAATGTATTTGCAAAACATTATAATTATGCACATCAAAAGACACAAAACAAATACTCACTTTATGCTGTGCTTAATACCAAAGGTAATATTCATGTCAACAGTTACTCTCCCCTAAAGATGTATTCAAACATGTCAACAAATTCATCTTTTTATTAGGTACTTTAAAAGTCTATTTTTGACATAGTATATCCATTGACAATTGTATACTCCTTGTGCATCACATACAGTTATCTTTGTACCCATTTGTCACATATCAAGCTACCAAGAGAGATCCTGTGAAAGTCCACCTGACATGGAATATTATAAATACAAGCAAAATACATTCCACCTTTTCATGGGAATACACTGCGACTGTGCTAACAAAAATTTTGCATACTGCAGCTGAAATAATATTTGTAGTTGGTTCCAAAATTTACAACTGTTTTTCACATTTTGAAAATGACTTTTGCATCAGCAATATACTTTGTAACTTATTTACATGTGGCAGTTTTCCTCAGCAAATTATACTGTAACATTATCTTTTCTCATTAATATCTTAGCTTGAGTTTCTTATCATATTGTCTTTGTTGGCTTTAATATTTAATGCTATCTCAACCTTTTCATATTGATTATCATGTGCTCTCTTTCTTAATGGGTTTTACCAACAAATTTAATATTGTCAAACAAATGCTGTATCAAAATATCATATGAGGTGGTGAAACCTGTAAACAAAATCACCCACAGGTTGCTGGAAACCCTTGAGTTCTGCACCTTTCAGGAGAAATTCCTAACTACCACGACCGCTTCTTTTTAGAAGAAGATTTGTTTGAGGAATATCTCCTTCAACAAATATCTGTCCTCTTTCTTTCTCAAAAGCTTCCGTTTCTGTTTTATAGGATGTGCATAACATACCATAAGAACCTTTCACCTCTTTCCATATTTCTTGCGTGTCTGTTATTTCTCTGTGAATTTTGACTTTTAATTGTGTTACACACTTATTTTAATAGATCCTTTTTTCAACATGCTGAAAACAGCTAACTTGAAGCACTGTCCAGCAAGTGAAGGTTCCTTTTGTGAACCTGTTAGCTCATATTGATAGTAATTGTAAACAGTGATTGATTTAAAAAGTTTCTCCCAATAGTGACAACCAGGAAAGGAAAGCACTTTTCGTCAAGATAAAATCAAAGTCCCAGCAAGCACATCTGGGGTTAATTACTCGCCTTATCAGATAAATTAGCATCAATATACATCTATGATTATACCCAACCTTGGATGTTCCCTCAAATACCGCTTTATAGCTCAGTTGATGTTGCAAGCATGTACAATTCGTCGTGAAATGATAGACTTTTTTTCCCTTTTGTTCACACCACCTTGCCTGTGATCTGAGCATAACACCCCTAGTTTTCATACCTAATTTATAGTTTTCGATTCATTTTCAACTTCAATTATTTGCTCTCTCTTTTCTTCCGCATTAATATTATTTGCTGTTGGCTTTATTAATTTTTCCGCTGTCGATTTTTTTCCTTTTCCCTTTTCCGTTTTGCTCTTTCAATTGAATATTTTATGGTTACTCATCTAATATGGCATTTAATGGAGTGCCAGCAAATACCACTATCTGCTGTGTCTGCATTTGTACCTTGGAACTCTTCTATTGCCTGTTTTACCTTTTTATCGTTTCTCTTTAAGGCAATAGGTCCTGGTTAAAGTTCCAAAACCCTCTATTTCTTTATTTGATGAATCTGCCTTCAATTTTCAAATACAACATACTATGGTCTATATTAACTGCTGGCTTCATTTAACATTATCTACCAGTATGTGTTAGGCATGGTAAGATCAAGAATGAGTCCAGTCTACCTTGTACTGGAGGGTTAATTGATCATCAGGTAAAAATAAATGAATCTGGATCGTTGACTTTCCAAATATTTGTTAGGTCTAACGCATCCATGAAATTCTATACGTTGTTTGCATATTTCAAAATTACTCCTGCTCTATCGTCTATATCTGGTTTGAATGTCGTGTTAAAATCACCACCAGTTCGTTAACTCTTTTAATGCATACACTCCATCAATAACTATACAAGTCAATTGGGAGCTCAATGGTAATTCACATTTTTCACCCTTACTCCAAAACCGTCCCCGTCCCGGCAGATTCACTTGAAACTTAATGGGGACCGTACCCTATGCAGGTTTCTACCAGGAATAATCAAATGCTCATCCTCTGGTGAATTTTACTTTTTTACATATTTTTTTTAGTAAAATGTTGAAAAATCCCCTTCGCTAGAATTGCTAGTATTGGTAGATCTTGATTCATATCACACGTAAAACTAATTTATTTGTTTTGCTCCTTTCATTCTTCTTTTACGAATCTTTGTGTGTTTTCAGGGTTTTTTGGGGGGAGGGGGGGTTGTCCCAAACTGTATGTTATATTTTCTGTAAACGTAGAATTTACCAGGACTCGATCTCCAGCGAAATTGTTCATTACGGAGCTGTTTTCATTTTCTGATTTTTGACAAGTTATTATAATCAGAATAATCTGGTAGGGCTATAGCACGTTAGCATTTTCGCATTAAGGATAATGCACAATCTGCCGAATGGACTTATATCACGGTAATGGCTGATTCTAAGCCTATGGTTACCATTAAACACTTTTTTGATGGTATCTTTCCTGGGGTTTCTTCCGATTTTGATTTTGACGTTTGGTGATGCAAAGTTTCAAGAAGGTAAAAGTGGCGTTATTTGCCGTTTTGTAACGAATTCTTTAAAAATATGCAATGGAGGATAAGGATACATAAGAGTACATTATAGTTAGGAAGGATACTGCAGGTATACCAACATACATGCATTTGTGTGTAGGTTTCTACGAAACCGTTGACCAGATCCTCGTGAAGCTTGGTGGAAATGTTAGTTTTCTATGATCTCATTGAAGTATCCTCAAATGGTCATGATAAACAATGAAAATATCCATTTTAAACTCAGCGTAAAGGGTGGGTCTGCATCCGTTGTCTATCTGTCTACAATTGAGTATCGACGTGCCGAAAACAAATCATCAAGATGCACTCTAACATGCTGAAGATGTTCCATGCATGGATCTCTTTTCATAAGGCCATGCTCTGCTGACTTCTAAATTTTTTATATTTCGTTGTTAAATTTTGGCAAAATCTTTAAAAAGTTTCCTTTCGCTGTGACAACGCCCTTGAAGCTTTGCAAGACACTTAGGTGGCTCCCTGACATTGAATTTGTTCAAGTGATGCCGCTTCCATTTTTGGAAATGTCTACAAAATTTTATACAATTTCAACTGCTTCTCCCAAAACATAATTCAGATCCTCTAAAACCTTTTGAACTGTACCTTGTGCAGAGGTTAAGCAAAGCTGTCCACTGGTTAGTGATGGTCCTTATTCCTGACTCTTAATGTGAATTTGTCAATTTAGATTCTTGTCAGTGAATACATTCCCAGTACCTAGTTTACAATTGAACAGATCCACTTCAAATTTGCTGGGGATGTACATTGTGTGGGCTTTACTTACTTTTTTTTGGTAGGGGTCCACCTGGTAACAGGTGGATGACTTGGTTAACCCTTCAACAAGACCTAATTTCAGCGAATCCTAAGTGATAGTGACAGGTAAACTGGGCTAAATACATCTCTGAAAATAAACATTTGGCCATCTCCTTTGAAATTACAAATGACCACTCCTCTGTATCCCTATATCTTAATATGTTGGGTGAATGGCGTTTTGTACTTCTTTCATTTTGCTTGATTTTTGTGTGGTTTTGTACTTTTCAACTTTTTATTCTAAACCACAGCTTTTACTGTGCTCAACTATAGGGAGAATTTAAATGGCATACTCAAAAAAAGGAACATTTACTGGCACTTCTTTCACTTCATGATGTTTAACAAATGTTCGAAATTATGAAAATAAACGAGAGGAATTCATTTCAGCATGACCAGTACCAGAATGCTAATGTACATGTACATTTATACAATTGACCCCCACCAATCGCACAGCACATCTAATTCAAAATTTGGCAAAAGTGACTGTTGAGCTATAATATTTCATTTGGCATTCCACAGGCTGTTCACACACCCTTCTTCTTAGCTTTACTTTTCGAAATCATTTATCTTGTTCTATGTCTGTAATTCAAGTCTTCAGCATTTGCATAATCATGACAAAAATTAAGTCAAAGTACAGGTTGCTGATGTTATATATTTTGAGGCTTCAAAGAGAGAAAAAAAATGTTGGATCTCGTGTTTATGATTTTTTAGAGTTATCGTAAACACATCTCCAATTGGAACACATGTTGGAGGTTGCACTTAAACATTACTACGTGATACATATGTGTTCTGAACTTTCCATTGGAACCATGCAAAATGTTTGCTATTCTGTTTGCAGGATTCGAGTGGCTGAGTGCCTCTTTAGCCATGATCACCCTGGGGATGGTGTGTGTTGTTCTTGCACTGGTGGCGTCCATGTTTTATCTGTTTTTCCACGGCATGGACAAGAACATTCAGATTTTTGCTGTCATTGGTACATCTTTCTCCTCGGGTAAGGAAGTTTTAAATATGGCTTGTCAATGTAATCAGTTGCATTTTTAAACAATTTTACATCTGAAATATGACACAATCATTGTTCGATATTGTAAAACACATACTGACTGCATTTTAAATAGAGGCCATAGGTAGCGTTGGCCAATGGCCAAAGACCATGTCTTCTACTGCTTCCTACTGTTGCAAATCACATTTTACGGCCTGGAAATAATTTATTTATGTTTTAATTGCAACGGCCGTAAAGCAGTATGATGTAATTTGGTGGGTAAAGTGGTCAAAATTTAAGAGTGGAAGTTGTACATTGAACTTTGATTTGGGCGGATCAAATGAATAAAATTTTACTGTTAAAGAAATACATTCAAACTTTGACTCAAAGCAGATTAAAGGAATAATCACAGCACCATCAAATACATAAACATTTTTTATCTAAACTTGTTCCACCCAATTGTTTTGCCTCCCCTTGTTTTGAAGTTAAAGTTGCAAAATCATTCTATTTTCACTTGCGTTACATCCCTTGATAACAACAAAGCATGAGGGCTACCTGTCCATGTAAATGTACATGTGTACGAGAAGCACATACTCCTGCTAAGAAAAACGGAAAACTTCAATCAGTTTAACATGGAGTGTGCTAAATATGATATTATGTATGGAATGCGATGCTTGATTGTAATTTTATGCAATATGTTCCAGAAGCACTCGCCCCTGCTTGATGCAATTCATTACATTATCTTGTGAATGGCCATCAAAATTTGATGATCATTCATGGCTAGTTGTACACTTTTATGCTGAACTCAGGTTATGTCAGTCTGGAGCCAACCTTGAGTTAACAGAGAGATTGCGTTGTACATATTCAACAAGAGGTTTACCTGAGATTACAGGATAGTTTCACTTTACCATTGCCGTCCTGGTCATGGTTAGCATGAGGTTAGGATAATGTAGTACTTTCCAATAAGTATAAGAGATTCGTTTCTTATTTTTCCTATAAATATGTAACAAATGACTGCAGCATATCATTGCCTATTGTTTGATTTATTTGTGGTACCCTGCATAAGTCTAAGACAGTTTCATCGATTCCATTAAACGGCTTACTAGTTGCACTCCAGTGCAACAGGACTGCAGCAATCCCTTCGAGCAATATCACGACAAGAGTGACTTTTCTCATTTCCGTTTTCTTCGTTGTGTTTCATATTGCCTTTGTTGGAAATTCGGCTTCATCGTGCTCAGCAGGCAGAAGGAAACATTTGTCCTGACTGTTGTGCAACTACTCATATCAGAGTTTTTACACCAGTAGTGACTTTTTGCAAAACACTGTAGATGTGTTTGGAGTACATATACGTAGCGTCCGCTGCATTATTCCTCACTGCCCCAAGGAGATTACGTCATTACATAGGCGATTTATAAAATGTACAGAGTATACAGAGTCTCTGAAGGTACAAGGGAACTTTTATGCATTGACCGGGCTACTAGAAGAGTAGGAGATCTAGACTGTAACTATATCCCAAAACGCCCCCCCCCCCCCCGGGCTTGATCACGCAGTATTACTTTGGAAGAGAACAGGGTTCTTCTCTATCAATGTTAAAGCCATTGGTGATGCTAATTTGATGATGTAAAATTTGGTAGTCAGCTGGTGCGGTAGCACCCATAAAAGCAGGACATTGGAGAAAGGTGAGATCTGTGCCAACTTTGAAAAAAGAGAAATAAAAGGAATTTTTCTGGGAGACGATGGATACCCTCTCCGCCAACACATGCACCACATACAACTATTGCAACATCCTGCATCTTTGGCCAAAAATAAGTTTATACCTATGCCAGGGCAAAAATTGAAAATCTAGTTCATATGGAAAAGGCGAAAAGGTAGCACAGGGGATTGACCTGCGCTCAACGGTCCCGCGGCTTTGACCTTGCATAGATGAACTATGTTTCACATCTCAGCCACAGAACCGTACATTTTATTTATTGTGCAAATATTTATATTTGTGGGAAAATGGTTAATATCGATACAATAATTTTCAAGTATTTTATAAGTTAGATCACAAAAGGATATCGCATACTTTGTCCACATTTCTTAAAAAAATAGTCAATAGAAAAGCGTATTACGTTTGAAAAATTAAAGTATAGATCAATATGCAGGAGCTGTATATTTGTTTAAAAATGAAATATGTAATTAAAGAAATATTGAATTCTTTTATTATTATTTTAAACATCAACAAGTTATTTATTTTCTGAGCTCCAAAAATCTACAGAAAAGGCATCTGTTGAAAAATCGGCTTCATCATGCTCAGCAGGCAGAAGGGAACATTTGTCCTTACTGTTGTGCAAGTACTGAAATCACAGTTTTCACACTAACAGTGGCTTTTTGCAAAACACTGTTGATATGTTTGGAGTGACGGAAAAACAAAAAAAAACGGTTCTGAGATATTTTATTTATCTTTCAAAGGCGATTATTTGAAGGAGATTAATCAGTTGGCTTTTAATTGAGGCTCTCTACAAAACTGATTGATAAGCAGAAAATTTCATTTCGAGAAACCGGCCGTGAAAGATTTGCAACCTAGCACACTGTTGGGCACATTATTCCCTGCAAAAAGATAAAACTTGCAGAAATATTCAATTAATATATTCTGTATTCTCTACTTTCAGTTACATTTCTGTTTCTTGGAATAATAATTTTTGGTGCTAACATCAAGAACAACTTGCACTGGGCGTACGCCATCACCATTATTTCAACAGGCTTATGCCTGGCGTTGGGAATCATAGCTGTCAAACAGAAGATAAATGCAAACAACTAGTGCAACGGAAGCGTGACACACGCGTTTAACGAGCGTGGCAATTTTGGTCAGCTGCTTACAAGTAGTTACTAACTGCTTAACAGTACTATTGGCATTCATAAACTGGAAAAGAATGTAATAAGCAAAATAGGCAGATCTACCCAATGGACGTGACAATCCACAGCTCTTATTTTGTTAGTGTTTCAGTGCCAGATTGTGGACCGAATGAACAGCCCTGGTTGGCGGGCTTTGAGCTCAATGCATCCAAAGTGCGCCAATGGAAGCTGTTGATCCGGACTAGTATATTCTGTGTAACTATAGGTATGCTGTTACTTGAATGAAAGGGTCTTTTTACAACAAACATAAACTAGTACCATATTATAGCTCAAAGCAGTTAATTTTAAGCAGTTCGACTTAAGTCGTAGTTGGGACAGAAAGAATTAAATACGTAATTATATCAATGTAGATATTCTCTGTCACAAAATTATGAGACCATTGTGTATGCCATTTTACTGGGCTATATAGCAGCGATGTTAATATATCTTCTATCGGCTTAAAAGATGTAACCTGTGATACTACAACCCTTTACATTCCCTTACTTTGCTACAAGTGAACTCTTCGTTTTCATATACGTGTATTATTGGTATCGACACTTAGTTTCATTGGTAATATAAAAGGCTTATGTCGATGATGCCATCAGTATGATCAGGTTGTCACGTTGCTGCTGCTTTCATAACTGCAAATAGGTACGTCGGGGATACCACCACTGTCAGGGAGCAGAGACAGTGATAATGTTATCAGCACAGACACTATGGTACGTTGTTAATGTTATTAGTACTGGCACACAGTTACGCCATTAACGTTATCAGTACCAAACGGCACAGCCTTTGTAAATTACAGGGCTCTTGGTACAGGTACAAGCATCACCAATCCTGATAGACTTCATTAACTCATGATGAAGACAAGCAAAGCCGTGCTAACATGCCAAATTCAAAAAATGCATTTCTCACTAAACTTTCAATGACACATTTCAGACTGGTGTCACTTTGCTTCAAAGGCAATAATAGTTCTGTGTACCAATGCCTTTGTTTACTAAAGAACGTTTTCAAAGATAGAATGGGATCCCATCAGGGTTGAATGTGAGTAGTGGCGAAACTTGGACGGAAGGGCATCGGCACCCGTTGTCCTAGCCTCACTTCGCTGGGGCCGGACTATAGGCTGCTGCTACTCTTCCGTGCAGTTTCGATCCCTTATCCAAACACCCCCTTACATAATTGTATCATTCCTTGGCTACATTTTCAACAACCAGAAGTAGGATTCTGTACATGTGTCTGGTCTATGACTTTGAGAAGTACCTAGCAGCAATGACAAACCCAGACCTTTCCACGTTTTGATCAATTTGTTAACTAAAGAATGTTACCAAGTTCCGTGTAGGATTTCAATACGTAGTCCTTGGACCAAAACAGAGTCTTGCAATTATACAATGCTCTTTTTTATGTCCATGTTTGATTATTATGACACCTTTCATAGAAATTGTAGCAATTATGGTCCTGTAAAACTACAAAAGCTGCAAAATGCTCTGAAAAACAATCTTCACACACCAAAATTCAACCTGAAAGTTGGACAATGCTCGTTTATTTTAGAGAAATACATATATGGCATGGTTTACACCCTGATATTAGAGTTTCGCAGAGCCTGTAATTTTTAAAATCAAAGGGGATTGCCTCACTTTAAACCACCAGATAAGATAAAAGAAATTAACTGAGTAATATTATAATTGTTGCTTCTGTCTGTCCTCATCTGGTGCTTAAAATTTAATTTTAGGTGGTAGAATTCTATTCTCAACGTGTAAGAATTTTAACAATTGGTGATTTTAGTTATTAGTTGTAACCTTTAAGTCGTTTTTCTTTTCTTTGTATCAGTGTTTTTTTTAGCTGGTGTGATGTCTTGTATAAAGATATCCATGAGTCGAGTATGTCAGGGCCTTGTTGGAAAACAGTGTACACTGAAACAAGTTACTCTGGTTAAATTAAAGCTTTTTTACTGTCACTTTGACTTTGACTTTGACGTGGTATGCATATTATTTACCACCACAACGTCAAACCCGGTTGTTTTTAGTAAGCATAGTTCTGCCTGTGCGGGCAAGTGGGATATTATTAATATTTTGAAAATAAAGAATACTGAGTACATGCAGATGGAAATATATTGTAGCCAACCACGAAAGCAACAAATGAATATGACTTTGGTATTTGTAAACTTGAATTTTTCTATAAAACACTAATTTTTGTGAGAAAGTGGGGTTTAGCCCTGTCTGTGACTATACTCGTGATATACCCGTGTGTCCGCCATAATAGACAGGCTTGAGCCCCGTGCTTTGTGGCGGGAAATTAATATGCATATCGGGTATTTAAATCAACAAATTTAGAAATCCAATGTCAGTCTCTGCTGATTGCATAGGATCTGGTTGATGCTTAGCATCATTGCGTAGATATGTCAAGGTACTCTTTCTTTACTTCGACATTCAGATTGTCAACTTAACATTTGCCCCTTATTTCAAGAGGTTCATGAATATATATATAAATATATATATATATAAATATATATATATATATATATATATATATATATATATATATATATATATATATATATATATATATATATATATATATATATGTAGCTGCGGTAATAAGAATTTACATTTTGCTATTTTTATGCATATGGGTGTGTTACTACTTTATATATGTATACCTTCACCATTATAAGAAGGATTTAATATTATATATACGTGCCATGATTTTACATTCTTATGCAAAAGACAAGCAGCCATGCTCACAAAAACTGGGAAAGTACATGACAGTTTCGCACTAAGGACCCATTTATAAATTCCCTCGACTCCTTAACCTTACAATGTTTAAAATTCGCGCGTTGGGTGTGATAACAGGAATGGGGGGAGGGGGGTCCGAACTAACAGAAAGATATGGAGATTTTGCACCTGATTGTAGAATACATGCAATTACCTTCCCAGACATCCCCTGTTTTATAAAACTACGTCATGTTCAAAGGTCTCATGCTTTAGCCTATATATTAACCTTACCATTGTCTTAATCATAGGCGTGTAACTGCATGGAAATCAATGCTTTATGTATATAGTAATAAAGAACATTGCAAAAACTAAAATTGTTGGTACCAATTTTCCTCATGTTTATTCTCACAAAGATTATTGTATTTGTGTCTTTTTGCCCAGAACCACTTCCTAGTAGTCAATACCCTATTCCGCAGTCCGAACTCTTTACTCTCCGTAAGCTAACCTTTCCCTGTCTAACTTATATACATATGGAATTACTATTGTCCATATTGCTCACGTTCCTCTGTAAAATTTTGACCGAGGCTGTATCAGCCCAAATAAATTAAAGGGTCTTCAGCGGGTAACTACTCAACATGTTTCGGAGCCTTTTTACCCGTACGTGTCTCTCTGAGTAGCGGCTCCTTGTCTAAGCTAAATATTCAGCAAAGACAACCCACATAATAAAGAATAAATATGAACGTGGCAAATGATGAATTGGCTGAATATGTGAAGTTTTGCTTATAAATGCAGAGCTTCTTTATGAAAGAAGAATACCTGTCAAACAAACCATACTTACTAAATTTGTATAGTACAGGTTCAGATAAAAACAATTTGACTTACCCCTGAACCGATATGTACCCTTTCTAACTGGACAACTTATCCTAGTTAAACCACCCGCCAGTGTATAACTGAAGTGGAAACAAGCTGGGGCCTTATATTCAGTTCTAGTGATAGTAAAATAAACAGTTGCAACTAGACCACCTGTATAAACCAAGGGAAATCCCAACAAGGACTGCAACAATGGACATCCTGCACCAGAAATGTAAAACAAACTCTGTGATGACTCCTACCCCACAAACAATTAAGCTCTATTCAACTGCCAACCCTGAGTCAATGTATCAACGTAATGTGCCAGGTTTGTGACATTTGAGAAAATACTGTCAATTTTGAGTAAATGTGCATTTAGGCATGTCAGAAAAGAATGAAAGTCATTAGCATTTATGTCAAAAACATGTTATCAAAACAATTTTTCTTAACAGGATTTTGAGTACAATTAGGCAAGCTTGTAACTGTCGTCAGTAGCTGCTTGCTACTTAAAGCAACTGGGGGTTTGACCTAATAGAAAACAAGCTAGCCTAAAATGTCTGAAAGGTGACCATTAAAACAGAATGATGCCAAAAGATAAAGTTAAGTAGCAAAACAGACAAGTCTAAAACCTCTAAATTATTGTAGCCAAACTTTCTAATAATCTTTGGATATTAACAGCTAAATTATAGGGCAAGTCAGAAAATAATGAAAGTCATTTGTATTTAAATCAAGAGAATGCAATGAAAATATAATATTTTTTAACCAGATATCAAGCACAATTAGGCAAGCTTGTAACTGTCGTCAGTAGCTGCTTGCTACCTATAGCCCCTGGGGGTTTGAGCTAACAGAAAACCAGCTAGCCTAAAATGTCTGAAAGGTGAATATTAAAACAGAATGATGCCAAAAGATAAAATTAAGTAGCAAAACAGGCAAGTCTAAAATCTCTAAAATTATTGAAACCAAACCATCTCGGGATATTTACAGCAAAATTTGTAGAAATATTTGATCAAAAGTACGTCTTTGAATCCTCTTGACTCAAGTTTATTGTAAGCAAATTTGGTTCTAGATGCAAAGTCCTGAAATTTAGAACAAAAACGACCAAATCTCAAAATCTGTGACGAAAACGTATTATATCCAATAGTTACCGAAATATTACTGTCCGGGAAAGGATAATTAACCACTTCGAAGTTGAACTCATCTATTTTGTGATAGACATTAATACAAAACCTGTCATTAGTGACCTGAATATCCAAGTCCAAAAACACATCTCTGAAACCATCTGAATTGTTACCCTCCAAAGGGACATCATTTGGGTAAATTTCTTTAGCAAGTTCACTGAAATTTTGTACATTTACGCAAGCAATGTCATCAATATATCTTGCGTTGTTTGATAATTTGGTAGCCATTTAAAGGCCTTTTTCATCAATTTATTCATATACTTAAATTCAAGCCAGGTTAAATATAAATCTGCCAGTAAAGGGGAGCAGTTGCTACCCATTGGAATGCCTTTTATTTGTTGAAAAACCAATGGTCCACATTGAACTAAAGTATTATCCAAGAGAAATTTTATAGCATCTATCAAAGTTTCAACAGTGTAAGATTTAACGTTACTTTTTGAATATTTATTGTGTGACCAATATGCATTCTTTGTATATGAATTAATATGAAACCCAAAGCCAGCGGTTTTAGATTTGACATAAATATTTACAAAGCAAACCACAAAATGAAATCAGAAAGAAAAACAAAATATTGACAGCATTGTTCAACAACCTCATGGCAAGATTTAATTGGCGTTTTCAAATCAACTGGCTAACGGGTTTCAGAATACAAGATATTTTCAGAAGAATGGCGATCTAAATCCTTCTGTGAGTATAAGAATCTTTGGATCAAAACTTATTGATTATTTGTTCTCAGAAAGCCACAAAATTCCCAATAAGATACATGCTAACGTGCTCTTATCAATTGAACAAAAAAGCATTAAATTTGAAAAGCACCACCTACTAGTATCTTGAATGTAATATCTGAGTCAACATACATTTACAACCAGTAAGAGAATGCAAGCAGCTTTTTTGAAAGAGAGCAGAATTTTAGAGAAACACACACACACACACACACACACACACACATATATATATATATATATATATATACATACATATGTACGTTTCCCATTTCAGCTAGGTGACTGGTGGCAAAAGTTGCAGTTTCGAGTCCCGCTCGTTCCAAACATAAAATATATCTTTTCGGCATTTCCCTAATGCTGGTGGATTTAAGTCTCTGATTCTGGAAATATATGCAAACTCACGTTCATGTATTAAATAACCCAGAAATTCCAAAGCAATATCGTCAGTCATCACTGGTGCAGAGCTGTTACAACGAGAATCATGTGACAACAGTCCTTGCCTTTACAATGATTAAAAACTTGCATTAATAAGGTTATGATTATAATACAGATAAAAGGTTGAATTGATTATTTTTTGACCCTGTTATAAGAGAGAACCGTTCTTTGAAAGACCACATGGAAGAATCACATTCTTTGCATGCTAATCTACTTGCCATGAGAGCCCACCTGTCTCTTAATACCACTTTTAGTGGTAATGGAGTTGACCCCCATGGTAGAAAATATTCTATTGTCAACAAACCCTTGTCACAATTTATGAGACAACCTATCACCTTCAAATGTTTCTTAAACTAATTTAGCACCTGCTATAGAGACCACTTGTCATGAAAAAACAGTTTAATTTTGAGACCAACCTTCCAATAAATTCCATTGTTGCACGAACTATCGTGAAAATCAACTACTATGTGGAACAAGTTGTGATGAATGGAAGAGATGGTTTTAAATGCTAGAATCTATGCAGAGTCCCAGTCTTAAGAAACCACACCAATGAAGGCAGCTGTCTTGAAATGCCATGTATTCAGGTATACTTTAAAATGCCTTCTGTAATTATGAAAGGCAACCTCTGCTAGGACACTACAATCCGGTCACCAATAAGGGTTGCCTTTGTTTCATTATTTTTTGTATCGACAGCTGTACAGTACATGTAGTTCATATCTAGACAGATCTCTTTTATCACCAAGTTAAAGTGGTCTTATAAGACAGATATTCTATCAGGACAGGAATATACACATAGCATAAATGTTGTTTCGGATCCAACAAAGTGATTTCTCAAGACAGGAAAATATCTTACTGGAGATGTCATCTATACACAAGTTTCAACCTGGAGAGACCTTTCTTATTACCAAATTAAAAATGGTCTTGTTGATGAATGGTCTCACATGAAAGGTACATTAACATATAACAGTAATTGGGTTTGGGGTCAGGCAGAGGAGGAAGTCTTGTATGGTATGGCAAATACTAAAATCCACTAATCCTTGCTAGAGCTACCATCGGCATTAACAAGGCAAAAATTGTCTTTTAAGACAGGCAGTCTTGCATGACAGGTAAAAAATCAAGGTAAGAACAAAATTTGGGATTTGGCAAAGTGTTTTCTCAAGAAAGGGGTCCCTTATGGTACATGTTATTGTACAATAATCTTTGCCATGAGATCACCATTGCCAAGTTCAATCTTTCTATAAGACAGGTGGTCTCCCGTGACAGGTACATTAACATGATAAACCGAGTATTTGGGCTTCGTTAAAAAGCATCTCAAAGGTGAGGAATTCCTTATCACAGTTGTTTTAATGATGTAGTGTACGCCTTGAGAGACAATCGTACCAAATTAAAAGCGGTCTTATAGAGAGAGAACTACTTCAAACCGCCTATTGCCTTTTGTGGATGACTGCCTGTCTCAAGTCGGGAGTGAAATTTGTTTCCTCACATTGATATTGGAAGCCGAATGTTAATGCTTTGGTAACTCTGCAATCTCTTTGCTGTCATTGTTGGGTTTGAAATTTATGAATATGGATCATGTTTTTCTAAATCATATTATAAGGCAGGTGATCTCATTAGGCAATCCAAAACATGAAAAAAAGGAACAGGATTTGGGGATTTACAAAGCGGTCTCTCAAGAAAGGGTAGTTCCTCATGACAATTGTTGAGACAGATATTATTATATACTATACAGTTGTGTTTGTGTGGAGTTTTGTCAGGTGCCACATACAATAACACAGAGGTCCCTGTCTTAAGAGACAACTCTCTCTTGAGTTACTTCTTCGCTGCACATTGGTACCCGTCTTGAGAGACCCCTCCAATGAGAGACTGCATACCTTTTTAAGACCCCTCTTTTAGAATAGTGTGCTATCTTTTCCATGTTACTACAATCTCTAATAGCGCTCACCTCTTTCGAGAGACCACATTTTGACTTACACTAGGAGTGGCGTGTCAAGACATGGGCCATTGAATCTCAAAACTATGACTCTCATAACAGGTGAAGTAACAAGAGTTAGAGCAGGACAAGAGAGGCTGGTCTTGTATGGTAGATAGTGTGTGTATATCATAATGGCTTTTCATCACAGGTGGTATTTCATAAATACCAGTTGATATTTAGAGAATTCACTCAGTTATATACGTACATATATGTCTGCTAGGTACAGTCCACCTGTCATAAAAGACTATACATTGCAATAAAGCATAACCTTAGCCTCCCTAAAGGGCAGTACTGATCGTTTTAACAAACCATTCTGCACTCTCAGCCGTAAAACATGACATAAAACTGTTGCATATCAAACAAACTGATCTTGTGCGTATATGAACAATAGACAATGTACCATATTGATGTTGTATCTTGGTTATCAAAGATGATCATGCTTATTATTCCAGTTGCCTTTTATGGCTTTGCTGTCATTATTGGGTTTGGAATTTGGATATGGGTTAGTTTTTTCTGTACTCTAAGTAAGTATATACTGATAAAGCACAAGCCATGTTCTCCTTGTGAACCACCTGGTGGCCAACCTTGGCGGCTCAGTAACGCTATTCGCCACTTATAATTAGATTCAGAGAACTTAACCATTTTGCCTCCCTTCCCCTCCTAAAAAAATCCCAAATAAATCATACAGCAAAATGCAATATAACATATTGGAAACATTTCGTGCAGACCTAGTATTACTGTACGTACTTTCCAAGTGAATCTGGTCCACCATTTCGAGAAGTAGAATATATGAATTGTTGAAGGGTGGCCAGACAGATAGATCAACCTGTCATAAGCTCAGCTAATAAAAGACATCAGCTCAGCCAAAATGCAGCTGAAAATCCCTGGTCAATGTGAAAGTATACAGTATAACGGATTTGTTGTTTCCCGTCCAGTCCGACTATATATTAAGGCACTCGCAGCTACTTACCCAACAATCATTTATATATGTGGGTATACGATGTACACAAATGATGTAGAGATCATTTATAACTGATCATCTGTGGAGAGAAAATGCATTGCAGCTAGCAAATCATTGTATACAAATACTTATGTAGAAAAACATATATTAAGTACATGTCTGCAATGCACACCCTGGTGTTAATGACGCCGTGTACATATATATGAGTTAATCTTTGAAAACAGATACAATAAACATTAATGGCAGAGATAATATTTGTGTACTTATTTTGGATATTCCAATACCATTACGTTACTACATGTTTACAAAAAAAAAGATATTGCACATATTTATATATGTAAAATTTGCTACAAAGTAGGACTTCCTGTATAAAAAAAGGTTCTTTCACGTGATAACCTAATACCAAACCTCTGTATCAAAATAAACTCTCATATGTAAAAACCTCGTACCGAAAATGCAATAATAGGTCATGTTCCTTTCAGGCATGGATAATAAAATTCACAAGACTTCTGATATAGAGACACTTTAAAAAAAACAGTGCATGCGATATCTTGACAGTTGATCTTTTGGGAAAAAGTCCAAATGTGAACGTAAAAACTGTGTCCTCCATGTTAGGAAAATGATAATAATAGCTTTGTCATCATTATTTCCCTACTTGCCAAAAAAGTACATTAAATAGCCCCCCTCCCTTACATTGATATATTTATTTTTTATAACACAGCACTAATAAGAAGAAAATGCGGGCTGCCTGAAAATTTTAGGCCGTCAATGTATTACATAAAATGTGCAGGAATTTTACATTCTCTCTGTTCCGACATTCCATTTAGGGTTTACCCTATACCTGACTGTACCAGTTAATTTGTCAAGACTTTGGAGTCAAATAAGCGCATAAATACGGGGAAGGTAGGAGAATAGTCTATAAAGCAGAGGTATCTCAAGCTCTTATTAATTTATTATTTCGGGAAATTTTAGCCTAATAATATCAGCCAGCGTGATTTTACTGCTTTCAAATAAAAGGTTCTTGTTATTATGAGTACATTCTGATATTTCATGGAATAAATCAATAATTTTGAAAAAAGTACTAAACACTATATGTATTTATAAATTTATGTACTTATTTTTCTGGAACTTAAAAATATGTAGTACCTTTGTTTATTGCAAGGAAAAACGTACTAAGGTATAATACATCAAGCTATAACCCCCAAAATTCATATGAACATGTTTATATGGGGTTCTATAGAATTTTACTTCATTCGTATGTTTAAGATCACATAAAATGTAAAAGCCATGGTTGTGACATCCTTTTAATACCTAGAACAATACCTTGGCATTTCGTATGCACAATTTTATTCCATGTGTGGCCTGAATATTATTATTATTAACCAGTTAAACTAATCAAAACAAAAATGCATAGAACCTGACTGAGCACAATGTATGTCATAACTACAAAGAGACCTCAACTTCCCTCAGCTACGTTTCATTAAGACCCACAACGTTTTGGGAAGTACTTTGTGCCTGGTCTATAAATTGGGCTAAAATCACATGCAATACAGAATAATGTATCTTGACAACTATATACACCAACTTCATTGTGTCTCTGAGAAAGAGAAACGGGAAAGAATATGAACCATCAACATTGCATGGGATTTTCAGTTCAATTGATCATCATCTGCGGAGGCATAAGTATGGGTTTTTCCCTTCTGGGGGACATCCAGTTTGCTAAATCGCGAGAGGCACTGAGAGGAAAACAGATGGATTTGAAAGCAAAGGGTCCAGGTAACAAGCAAAACAAGGCTGACCCATTGACTGATGATGACATATTTTGCCTGTGGACAACTTGGTATGCATGCTGCTGATGCCATCAAGAATACTCTTTGGTTATTCAACACCATTATTTTTTGGCATGTGCAGTGGCCACGAACACCGTGATATTTGCTGGGGAGATGTTCTGATGAAAACCAACAAGTGTGGGCGCCGAGACCTAGAGTACCATGAGAGGCAAACAAAGACACAGGCTGGACATAACCCACATGATGTGAGACCAGTCACACCTAGAATGTTTGAAAACACTGATAATTTGGATAGATGCCCATTTAAACTTTACGAGAAGTACCAGGATGCTAGGTCTAGTGATTTTCGTCACCCAGACACACCATTTAATCTGGAAATAAATCACATTATTGACGGAGAAACCTTGTTCAAACGCTCTGCTCGTGGCCGAAACACTTTATACGGTATGCTGCAAACAATGATCAAGAACGCAGGACGGAAAAGCGATCGTAATTTAAATAGCCACTCTGGACGAAAATTCTTGATTCAGAAACCACAAGATCACAACGTGGCCCCAACCCATATTGCTCACATTTGTGGACACAAAAACCTCCAAAGTACTAACAATTATTCATACGTCAATACAAGACAACAAGAGCTCATCAGTGACTGTTTTATTGAAAACATCTGGGTCTCATAACCCCACGATTTTCCCAGCTAGTAGTGTCATCAGTTCATTCGCAACAATGCCGCTCTTGCCTTTGCCTTTTCATGCATGTTGATGAGCCCCTTGGCATCACATATTTGAATTTGGCATACTCATGATACTTGAGATATTCAGTAGCCAAGGCAATGTTTCTATATTCTTTGGCCATAACTGGTTAGAAGGTGAGGGGATCATTGGTATTCCACCAGGTCTCTCTCTCTGATTTACCGCATGGTTTTATGACAAGATTTATAGCTATGGGCCGGATTAACAAAATCACAGTGTATAAAGGGGGTCTCAAAGTGACTACGCTTATTTCAAATAAAAGATAAGTGGTGGCATCGTACACCATATGTCCAACTAATGGTAAGTGGTCACATGGTGCACTAAACTCATATCCAATTCTGTAATAACTGGTCGCTTGGTGCACCACACTCATGTGCAATTATTGTGATGCTGGTCACCTGTGGTGCATAATGGTCATCTTGTTTGGTGCTTGGAAGACATGCCCAGAGTATCTTTGTGGAAACCTGCCTTCTCTTCCCGTTTTATTGCACGATAGTATTCACATTAGGCCTGGCTCTGACGCAAATACAAGGCTCAGAGGTGCAACCCATCAGCACCATTTCCGGCTAGGCTCTGTCTGATAACAGCATGGCATGGTACGTCCAACATCTTCAAGGGTGACTAAAAATAAAGCCACGCTATCTAGTCGGATACAATTGACTACAAGGGGCCATCTCTATTTTTTATGTGACACCTGAGATGATGTAAATAACCATATGTATACATGTCGTCAAAAAGGACCGTTATAAATACTGAATTTCACTTGGAAATTACCATTTACAGTCATGATGCATGACCTCACAACTATATGATACATTTTGATATTCAGCCATTTATTGCCATCAGTATACAAATGAACTGGTTCCTTTAAGAAAACATGATTGAAAACACGATCTATCCTATCCAGCCAGAACATGACATATGCAAGAACAACAACAACCCTATGCAGCAACTCATTTTCCGTCAACAATTAGTGTATGGAATGAGTTATCTTGGAAAGGTAGAAAATGCAGTCAAGTTTCAATGTTCAAACATTTTCTGCACGTGCGGAGTTACAAGGTCTCACACACACACACACACACACACACACACACACATACACACACAAGTACCCTTTTTTATTTGCAATCGAATTTATCAATATCACACACACGACTATGCATGGGTGGCAGCGAGCGGAATAGCTATTTACACAAACTTCGTGTGACAGAATCTAGTTCATGTTTTTGCAGGTCGCCAAGCAAAGATATGTATTATTATTTATTTCAGTGTACATAACTTTGATCATAATGATCATAATGGGCTCAAGTTGTAGCTATTGTAACACTGCACCTTTTTGTAATTTACATGTGAGCGCCAAAGGCCTCTTAAGGTCAAAGGTCAACGTCATTTTGCCATTTGAAATTTTCTTCTAGCTTGGTCAATTTTTATCTGATTTTAATCATGTTGGGCTGACATTGTAGGTATTTAACACTATACATTTTTGTATGTTACATGTGAGCTCTAAAGGACATTGATCCTTTGGAATATCTATAGTTCTGATTGTAAGAATATACGGCGATTCAGAAATTTATTCGATATATGTCTTATGTGTAACTATGTGCCTAAATGATTCCGCTCCAGATACAGCCACCAAATATAAGCGAACGAAAAATACCAGTCTGTTGCTACCGTTTTGCTCACGGAAGGGATACAAGAGGCCTCCTGGTAGGCTCGAAACAGTTACATGGAACTCACACAAAGAATCGACTAGAAGAAGAGGGCTATCACATGTTGAATAAAATGTTTTTCATTTAAAATCAAGTCCAATGTTTTGATGACAGGAGAGGATTATCAAAGCAACAAAGATGCATTTAAAAATCATTTGTGGTGAATTCTATTTGGATTTGTACGATATAAATTTGTTTAACCGAAGAGGGTAGAGAGAGATAGAGGAGGGATCTGTCATTTGTCATGAATTTTCCTCCTATCTTGGTCTGTGTTACAGATATGTTCCATTTGAACGTTTTAATGAAACTGTAAAATTTGGTTGATTGATCCAATATTAATAATGTGCCACGTCGATATTTACCTATCACCTGGAGCGACAACAACATATCTACGTGTTTGCATATTCTTCGTGACTGTTCGTTGACCAATTTCCATATTTTCTTGCTTTGCATCACAAATATTCGCTACTGTCTTACTCTGTGTTGAAAATTTGTTCCATTCAAGTCTTTTTTGCGAATCTACAAAGTACAGAAAAATAGATCCAACGATAATATGTATGTGCACGCGTCGTGTTCATCCTTTGAATCTGGCATATGTAGGTAGGCACGTGAAATGAGACGCATTTTCAAGATTTGATGGCGCGTCATGTGTTGGAAATCAGCAATAACGGGCCTTAAAACTTCCATCAACTAAACAAGTGACGTATCTTAGGCTACCTTTGGAGGGATATCCCAGGAATTCTTTATTTTTAACCAATTAGAGAGCTTGTTGCACAAAGACACAGCATCCTGAGCGTTCCAGCGGCAGATAAATATATCATGGCAGGGCAAAATAAATACTGAGACACCAAGGGCAAAGTAACCTTAGTGTTTGCGTAAAATTCGGAATTTTTATTCAAATTGCTACCAAAGGGGTGGTTGTTGGTTTTTAGGGATATGCTCCTTTAAAACACAGCATGGAGATAGCCAGTCGCAAAGTATTGAATTTTTTCTGCAAAAAAATGTACATGCTTTCAGGTATGCAAGCAATACGGCCAAACGATGAGTCGGGCGCTTAAGCCTCATGGTTTCTTTTGAGGAATACAGGGCACAGATTGCAAAGAAAAATATTTGTGTTGGTTGTCCAAGACTCGATATTTATCAATTTTATGAAATTATAAATTATTTGAAATCTTAACTTGCTGTGCACTGGTCACATTCAACAAGATAAGAGAAAAATGTTTTTAGACACGAATTTCATTAAGTGGTCACAGTTCACTACGCCACACACATTATGCATGGTAATATGTAAAGTGTCACCTGCTTCGTCAGATGAGGGTTGATGGAGGGGAACTCCCAGCAGTGACGCGGTGGGTGGGGGGTTGAAGGTGTGAAGCTGGCTTATCTGCACGAGGAGGCCACATGACAACGCATCAAAGAGTCTTTGGGTTTCAGTGCTTTCACACAATGTTTGATATGTTGATTCAATTCCCATTGTACTCGAAATAACCGCAAGGGTGTTCGAGTGTGACCTGACTTGGTTACTATTGTTTCTATTCGGCATAAGGCATTGATCTGTTTTGGCTGACCGTTTTGAGACGAGATAAAAAAAATTTATTGAAGTTCATGAAGGTTACAGACCACAGTTGTGATTGACTGGTTGCGCACCCCAACGGAGATAGTCTGTAATTGTGAAAATACTGTGTTTTCAGCATACTGTAGCTTCTGTTTAAATGAAGTTAGCTAAGTCAGGTTTGCTGCATGGCAGAGTTGCTTCATTGGTGGTCACATAGGTGCACTGTCTTCCAGGCCAGGTGGGAACTTTATGGTGGGGAAGGCCAATGATGTTACCCTAGCAAGAGCACAGTTCATACACCTGTATAAAGCTGACATCCAGGTGTTGTTTCGTATTTCAGTTATCACAAATTAACGAGCTGGGAATTGTATGACAAAAATCCATTCATGTTTTTCTGACATTATTATCTGTTAAATGCCGTTCACGGAATTTTAAAATACCAAAATACTGATTTTTTAGACTTAAAAATGCTAACATGAAAAATAGAAGGATTTATAACTGTGGTCTGTGGCCTGAATGTGTAACAGTTAGTCCTCCCTCAACATGTTCCGTATAAACAAAGGTCACATGCAGAACTTGTTTAACCTGACTTTTGGGTCATTATGAGTAAAGTGTGAACTTTTAGTTTGAAAGAAGCAAACGTATATCACAATATCATTGGCTGCATGTGAGAAAGAAAGGTACATGGGTGTGTGCTTGTATGGGTAAAAGTTGACATTGGTCCTCCATATCTGGGCAACAACGCCCAACACAATTGCATTTGGACACGATTTTTCTGAAGACCTGATGATGCTGATGGCACTACACTTGGTTCCTGTGGAAATGGAGGGGGTTACATCTGGTGTGCATGCACCCCTATAATTTTTTCCTCCTCATGCACCATTTCCGGCTTGCTCTAAGAGTTTGGAGCTTCATTGACTTTTGTCAGGAGAAGTGTTTTAGTGTGTGGGCACTACCTTTATTGCTGAATTGAATTTCTAAGCTATCCTTTTTTCTTCCAAGATAGGAGTTGCAATGTGTTTTATGTCCCCTGATCTTGCTGGACTCCCAGGTCCCTGTGGGCTGCCTATACCATCATCCCTTGCAGCACGCTCTGGAGGAAAGATGGTGAAAGGAAAAGGCAACCAAGCACAGGTGCCTGTACTCCCTGAGGACCCCCAGCACCTGATTTGATGGATCAAGTGGGGGGCCTGTCATGTCAGGTAAGACATTTGCACTGATTTAGGTGCAACTCACCATGTACAGGGACTCATCCAGCTCCTGTTGGGGAGCCCACAGGGAGTGGTGGACAGCATTGCTCTTTTAGTTGATGCAAGCCCAACCCCACCACATAACTGGTTGGAACTGGAGGCAATGTGCTTAGCATTCCTCCACTTTCAGGACCAAGTAGAGCACAAATACATTCTCGTTATGTGTGACAACAGGACAAAATCGACTACCTCAACTTGCACATGCGAGGCATGTCTCCTCGCCAACTAACCCTTGTGAAGAGGTTAGTCAGTACGGACAAAGCAGAGCTTTATGGATTTACGGATATGGCATGCAAATATGAGGTCTACCCTCTTTTTGCCCATGGACAAGTCATGAAAAGAACAGATCTGACAAAATATGATCTCATCATGAATTAAGCAGACTATCCTTAAGGCCTATGATAATGCTTTGGACAGGCTTCATCCCTGAGGCAGGTCTTGCTTAAGAGTTCCCAGACGTGCACCTTTAATGCCTGATGATGAGCCGTAAAGAATGTTGACATTGTTCGATATCCTTCAGACTTGGCACTGGGGGTCATTTACTATTTTTGCTGAGCACTTCCTGTGGGACTTGACCATGCAGGAAGAAGGCTCCCTTGCCTGAGCTCCTGATACTTGTCCTCTACACTGGGAAGCCCATTGGTGGTCCCATGCTCGGTGGTAAGGAGGGTTTCCAGGCTAAGGCCAATTTTCTAGTGTTGGTGATGTCATGTCTACAAACCTCTGTGGTTATCCCATCAGAACGTGCCTACTTCCTTGGACTGATAATTCCCCCAAGCTGACAGTCCCAGTGGTTGTTTGTCAGTATAGGTGCTTTGTTACTCCCTCCTTCCAATGCATTTGTATATTAGCAAGGGTGGTCAAAAGGTAATGTTATGTAACTAATACATGTTATTTTGGGCAATTTTGCTATTAATTAGTATACTTACTTCTGAACCACCAGAGGAACCCAACCTATGTTCTGCTTCCACTCCACAGTTGATGTCTGACCAATCACGAGGAGGAAGGAACAATAGAAGCCGATGTGCACCAGAAGTCACACACACACACACACACACACACACACACAACCCTGCAACTCCCTGCTTCCATGAGGAAGCGAGTGTGGTGCCACAGAAATCATCAGATCTTCAGAACAATGCAGTCCCAACTTAATTGTGTCAGGCATTGTGGCCCAGACATGGAGGTCTAAGCAATGAGGGTCGAGAGGTAAGTATGTTTACTAGGATCGAAATTACTAAAAAATTCACATCTTAAGGACTTAGGTTCAAACTGAATTGTTCTTGGCTGTGATAACATGCAAGTCACCATTCATTTTGTCTGTGCAGGCTGTGTGATGTACATTTGAAGCCAGTACATTAAACGATTTTTTATGCCTATTTTTCTGGATTCTTAAATGCTTAAAAATGTGCTGAATTATACTTTTCCATTTCAGGACTCAGGACTCAGGACAGTTTTATTCGACCAAAAATTACAAAAATACAACATAATAATCAATGAACATATTGTGTGGTCAGGGAGACTCCCATTAAGACAGAGACAACTGTCGCTCTCATGGGGCCACCCTGTACAAATTAACTGAATATTTCATGGCGACTGTATTTGCAGAATGAAGGGGAAAAAAAGAAAACCCCCAAAATGTTCAGCCACGAAGAAACAATAAATTATGAAAATATGAAGTACTTTGTCCTTTGAACCTACCTCAGCAGCGTTTTTTAGCTTTCCTTAACATCTTCAGTCATGAATTTGTGTCACTGTTTGGCCAAATCATTAGACTTGCAAAAGAAAGAGACCTTTTGTCAAGTGACCAACTGTAAATCTAGTAGATGGGCTAGCATATTTGTGTCTCTGTCAAAGGACCTTTACATTCTCAGTTGGTCGACCACATCACTTTTCAGAGGGAGGGGATGTATTGGTACTAGCTGCAATTTCATAGCATTGATTCCTCTTCTAATTCTATGAGAACATTATGATATGTAGCACTGTAACATGCCCTGTGATAAATGGTTGTAAGTTCTGCTAAGTTGGCAGCCGTAAGATTTTCTAATCTGCTACACATACATGGGTATTATTTATCACCATAATCACTAGGTGTATCCACAAATTTTGCAACTTTGAAAGGAAAATGTGGATTGTGGACGATGCTACCATCAACTCTTTTCTGAGATATAATGCGTGATTTCAAGTTTGTAGCAGTTAGGCGTGTTTTTTAAGTGTAGATTCTGTTACACATTCGTTTCCATCATGCTAATTAGACTACTGTATCTGAAACTAATGGAAAGGGAAATTCATGCATATTGACCAAATTCGGACCAAAACATAATTTCAAGGGCACTCTAATAATTTACAAATATGTCTTATACTTTATAACTTTATGTATTTGCTACTTCTGCAAGATATGAGGTGCTTCAAACATAGAAGATACCTTCAGTTACATTTTAAGTATACTGCAAACTGTTACATTTTAAGTATACTGCAAACTATCTCTGAAGGTTCTACCTGGACCTTTGACCTTACAGTTAGTTTGGTGACAAATGTTTATTTTCGAAACGTATTGTACACTCTATAGGCAAAAGACTATATGTACGATTTTACGTCTGTCATCCAACATGACATTTTTTTTTGCTTACATTAAAAATTATGACAGGGTAAACACATATCATCCATATGGGTGTATCATACAATGGTCAGCACGATCGTTGTGGTTGCAGAGGCAACAAAGCTAGACATGCACATGTTGATGGATTGGTGCTTGCATTCCCCTGACGTCATTTTGCCATCCAATTTCATGGACCACCTTGACAAGGTCGAACATACAATGTTCAGGGTGGCCTGTATGATAGCAACTTAATGCAGGGTTTCTATGGTTTAAACCCACTTATATTTTCGACTGATGTAAATGTTTAGGCCAAATAAAGTTTTGCATCTGTCAACTGTTCAGCACAGAGGCCTGACACAGGTCTATAGGTTGTCTGGTATTGAAGGTTCAATTCATGGGGTTAATTTACAAATATACATTCTTAAGACTTACTTGATGCCTTTTAACAGGCTTTAGGCTTTAGGCTTTAGGCCCACTGCCCAAGTGAGGAGATAAACAAATTGCACTAGTGATCAACATGCAGGTATAACGGTAGGCGTCATTGCTGCTTACACACAATTGTGTTGAGAACATGCATGCAAGACGGATTGGAGAGCAGCTCTGACGGATCAGAGAAGATTTGCTTGATGGATGATGGACCTATTCTGTTTTCAGCTTATGATAACTTTACCTACATCAACATAGTATTATGTTTTACGTACCATGAAGAACTAGGTGGAAGGCATTTTGAACATACGCCTTATATGTTTCTAGCAGTTTGACCTGCACATCTAACCTGAAAGTAATTTCAAGAGCTTCTTGTATAAGTGTCAGACATGCCTTATAGTCTGGGGTAATTATGGAATTAGGAATCATTTATTGATATCAATACCTACAATGAATTAATAGGAACATATATTTTTATATATATGTATATATATATATATATATATATATATATATATATATATATATATATTGTATATATATATATACTCACATATATACATAAAATAATGCAATATTTGTTAGTTTTTGAAAAATATGTATACATTGATCTGGGAGACTAGTATTAAGGTCACATTTGACGGCTTTCATACTAGCCACGGGCAGCTTGGTATTCACAGAAATTATAATTAGGCACACACTGGTAATTGTGATAGCCATTATTTCAGGTATTAAATACAACCAATATCAAAGGTGTACACCAAGTTCACATGCACGTACGTTATGCCTAAAACTAAGCTTTTATCCATTCAATTTGGATGCAACATAAATAGTTGAATTACAAATACAATTATTTTGTTTGCAACATTCTGTGTCATACTTGTCTAGATAACATATTTTTATATTTGTTGAAAAACCGTTGATGCTGCATGTATTTACCTTATCTTTTATCATAGCGGCTGTATTGTTGAAAAGGTGACCCAGTTATCACTTATACACTGCTCCATAAACAGACGAGATGTCCTAGTTATAAATATATTGTTCCCACGTTATAAACATGAGTGATAGTGAAAATACGGGAAAGTTGTTGAAATACGTTGGTAATTTATCATTTTTTTTATTTGTCATAAAATTTTGAAAGCTATAGCTTATCTGCAAGATTTAGAATTTTCAACCTTTTAAATATGGGTTCTTAATGGGCATCAAAAGTGCCATTTATTATTAAACATCAGCTCTTTTTTTTAACAGTAGAACGTCATCTTGTTTTATGTCCACATGCAAGCATGCAACAATTGAGATGAGGTAGTATTAATGAGTTATAAAGCATGAACCGCATTTTGTTTGAGACGAATGGTCTCAGCTTATTTAAAATGCCTGCTTTCAACGAGAATTTGGCTGAATGCTCCTGTATATGCTTGTTCCACTTCATATTTTAATCGAAAATTGAACCAAGCAGTTAAACTCATTAACACATTCAAGTTTTACAATATCTATGCCAAGATATAGAATACATACTTTATTTCAATGCTTAGAGAATAAATAACTTTCGTTTTTATTATACATGTACTAGGTATTTTCGACTTCAGCCAAATATAATTTTTTCACGTAAGCATAAGACTCTTGAATGTCTTTTGAAAATACGCTCAACATATTTCTAGCATTTTTACCTTGACCTTTGACCTTAATTTCAGTTACGTATTATATTTTATTATCTACAGAGATGCCTCACTCTAGGCAGTAATATCATCTGTAATATCAGAAATGTTTGATGTTTTTCTGACATAGAACCAATTTAAGGGCATTTTAATACATTCTGAACATCTTTATGACAGTTTGACTTTACCGTTTGATCTTTATATCATTTACGGCTCTGCTCTATATTTCCATAGGTTCCGCACACTGTATGCAGCTTTGATATATTTGGAACATCAGCAAAATATAAAGTCTTGTGTACACATATAACCTCTTTACAAGTATATTTAACAAATTTTGAAACAATTTCTGGCAGTTTGATCTTGATCGTAGACATTAAGGTCTTTTTGGGGGTATAGTTTTTAATTTCCATTAAAAACTAACACTTCATAGAAACTTTATGTGTTTGCAACATCGGCAGAATATGATGTTCGTGTGCAGATATAACTACTTTATCGGGATTTTCTTTATTGAACACTTACTTCTGGCAGTTTGCCGTTGATGTTTGACCTCGAAAGGCTACTCACAAACAGAGCATACTGTAGTTTTGTTTTTCTAACAACACTATCTCCATATGTTGCATTTGCAACTATATTATCCTTAATTGAATCTATTATCCAGGCATCATGATATGTCACAAATAAATCTATGAAGGTTGGGAGCTTATCAACTTTGACCTTGACTTCTGACCTTGCATTAAACCCAGTTAACAAAAATATTGAGGACAACAAATAGTCCTGAAATGTAGTAAGTATATTTGGGATTTACGTTCAGCATCAGTAAAATGCACATTTTTTGCCACAAGGGTGGTATTTCTGTGCTATGACACCGGTGACCTTGACCTTTCATCTTAAGCTCCCCTATGTAATTTGCCATAAAATGCCACATGCATTAGTAATAATGTATGTATTATGTGTTCACATGTAATTTGTAAAATCTCTACAGATAAATTATTTAGCTCTCCGTAGTGGGCGGTCTAATATGCCTGTGAATCACAGCTGCCGTGAATCATCAACGTTGGGCACTTTAGGCATTGATTTGTAGACGTAGTCACAATAATTCCTTTATGCGTCGTTTACTTTTTATGATAGTTCAAAGTCATATACATAAAGATAATTGGCAGTGTGGAAAATATACAGAGAACAACTGTCCAAATTAACAGCAAGAACTTGCCATTGTTGAATTGTTTACCTGCATAGAACATTTTGAACGTTTTATTTGGATCACTGGTGCAAAACGTGAAGCAAATGGCAAATGCACATTCTGACAATACAAATCCGATAGAACCCATTAAATATAAAATTAGAACAATCAAAACTGCAAAGTTCCACAATTCGTCGTGAAACTGATGGTTTCATGTGAGCGAATTTTTCATGCCCTTGAGTCCCATTCCTAAGAGGGATGGTAGAACTTTGTCTCCGAGATTTGACATTGACTTTAAGCTCAAGGTCAAGTCAAGGATCTCCATGTTAATAGTGGCATCCTAAACACTGACTTGGGAAAATTTGAAATTTGGAAAACTGCGACAGGTTCCAAAAGCATTAAGAATGTTACAATAAACAAATGGGCCACAATACTGACATAATTCACACAACAGTGCTGTATTGAAAAGAATTATCTCGGGTGTTAAATTTATAAAATAGGCATTTTGTAGAATAACAGCCATATCAGAATTCTTCATTGAAAACCATGCAGCAGTCAAATTGGTGATAAGATGTTACATCTGTGTGTCAGTAGAGAAAATATGTGTATTAAGTGACTGAAAAACAAATCTTTACACACTTTTAGCCATAGACTTGTGTCCAGATACGCAAAAACCGGGGTTTTTAGGTTTTGTCGCCTATTTCGGATGTTCCCTAGAAGTTTTCTTGGAAACATTAAGAGGGATTTTTTTTATTCTATAGGTATTGGAGAATAATAACATGTATTTTGTCAACTAGATGACACTGCTTGTGTCTCTTTTTGAGTAAAAATGCAATAAAATGCAAGTACCTGTAAATGGAATTCTTGTATGGTAGGTGGGAAACCCTGTTTGCATCCTAGAGACCAAAAAATCATGATGGTATGGTTTAGCGAATCACTCCCTGATTAACCCGGTTTATCTATGCTGACCTTAGGTCACAGACCTTACACAATCCCTCATGCTCACTAGTTAACTCCCTTTCACTTTTAGGACGTCTAAAGAGTTTTAAATATATGCAGAGTTATACATTGGTGCCGCCACTACCTGTGGCATTTTCTAATTTATGAGCCAATTGTGAATATTCTGAAAATGCCCAGTTGCATCTAGTTTTTCATGGATCATCGCTAGATTCGGTAAGAATAACAATCGGGCAAACCGACACAAAAGTCGCCCAAATTGGTAGCGCCACTTACAGTATTACAAAAATATTGACCGAAAAGTTCAGAAAATATATTAAATTCAAATATATGGAAACGTGTACCATATGTGGAGCTTTTAAAATACGCAATATGAACGATCTTGATCGACTAACTCAAAGTAAAAGGGAATGTGTTGGGGGGGGGGGGGATTGATGATAATCACATTTGATGTTGTGTACATATATTCATATACAATTACAGGAAAGTTTTGGAGACAAAAGTCTATAAAGTAGTAGTAGTAGGAGTGATGGTAGTATACTAGTACTAAACATTATTCATAGAGGGTTAAACCTTGTAAGCTGATGCTTATCTCCCCCAATGCACTCTTGCGCATGCCACTCAATCAACCATTCACACGCTTGCATTCAGGGACCTGTTGTGAGTGCATTTCTTATGGTAGCCTCCGTCATCGCTGCTGACAGAATCAGGCATATTGGTAACCCAAACATGTCCCACTAAACCTTTGAACAGTGAAGTGGTCATTGCATGTGAAGAGCCAGGGACAAATCCTTTTGGACCAGTTGAGAGTTGAACCCCATACCCCTAGCACACACGGCAATGACCATAACCACTTGGCCACGGCATCTGTTTTAAAAGGGGTGGTGTTGTCGATGTGGTATGGGTGATGGCTTTTTTTGGAAAAAAATTATAGGTATGAAAAGTATATAAAGTACATCCAAGCTATTGTAATAATGAATAACGAAAAACATACAAACTGAGCACCAAATACACACGAGGCAAAGTATGGAAATTGGTTCAATTGTCAGCCTATTCCTCAAGATATTAAGCCCTTTGCTAATGGATAACAAAGTTGATATTTTGAGAAAATAAGGCTGACAATGCCAGACAAAGGTGTATGATGTAGATGTTTTGATATTGCAAAACATGAAAGCATTTTATAAAGTTAATGTGTGGTGATCAATCATCACTTATATGCCCTCCCATTATAGAGACAAAAGTATAAAACGAGCAGTCATGTTCGGACCACTGGTAGTCTTACTATGACCTATCATAATAGGCATGAAAACACATTAAATTCGGTATTGTGGCAATAAATTGAGACGGAAGTACAAAATTCGCACCATATATGTTTTAGACGAATGGTCAAAATTTGTTGAATTGTGAATGACCATGATTTATTTTTCAAAATCCTTAAGCACTCCTGTAAAGCACACTACATATATTACGTTTCGTCAGAATAGATCTATCGAAGCCAAACGTAAAGCAAATGTGTATCATATGCAGAAGTTTCATATTGCATATTTTGATTAATCTCGATCCTCTTTTTAAGCATCAACGACATAAAAGATTTCGCGAAATGATATTTTATCCTTTTTGGGGGCAGGGGTGTGATGATACCTACTTCATGACTTGTGCACATGTAACTATATTCCTTTGCAAAAACATTACAGACACAAAATTATGATATGTGGAGTCATGGTGATGATATCGGTGGGAAATTAGGAGAAGTATCATAGGTCTCAAAAACACATTAAATTAATAATGTAATAACTGAAATGCACCTACATGTTCACCAGGTATGCGTTAGACGAGTGGCTAACCTTTGCGAAATTTTGATGGACCGTGATCCATTTTTAAATTAATTAGGCCCTGATGTAAAGAACACTATATTCAATTTGTTGCAAAAGAATGAGGCAAATGCTAGTAAATATATCATAAATGTGTATCTTATGAAAGTTTGATAATGCACAGTATGGGCGACCTTTAACTTCTTTCTTAAGGCCACAGAGGGTTGCATTTGAAGTAATGATATTGTAATGATAGTCATCGAATTACATATCATGAAAGCATTACGTTTTTGGGCCTTTTGTTTGAGTAGTTAAATAGTGGGATCTCTTTTGATCGTTTTCTATGAATGAATTCGTTTCTTGTAGTCCTGGAACCATTTATTCATGGCAAGTTTAATATGCCTAGCAGAAATTAAACATGTCAACCAAAATAACGATTCAGGAAGAATCACCTTGACATAGAGTCAATTTGGTATGTGATCAACTCCAATTTTTTTAGTTTCAGAAAACAAAGCTAGCATAGTGGTAATTTAAATTCATCTGAGTGTACCCTGATGTAAATCGAAATATTCATTTGTAAAGTTGACTTTTCAGGCAATATTTTACTGCCCCATTTAGTATGATCCTTCGTGATTCAATATTTTTCTAGTGTTCTACGGTTGAGAACCTTTTATACTGCGATCACTATCCACTAGGTGAATGATTCTCATATAGAGTGATCATTAATCTGAACCATACATTAAGGCAACCCTAAAAAGGTTTCCACATCCCACCACACCTTTACCTGGTGTTCTGATGATTTATTTATTTATTTATTTATTTATTTATTTATTTATTTATTTATTTATTTATTTATTTATTTATTTATTTATTTATTTATTTATTTATTTATTTATTTGTTTGATTGTTTGTTTGTTTGTTTATCATTCAAAAATTTCTAAAGCCTTTCAGGATCACACAAATTGCTCTTCTTAATCCACTGAACAATTACGCCATTGACAAGTTCAAACTCGTACGTTTTGCATATAAAAGAATAGACAAAACATTTATATGTACGATAAGTATGCAACCTTTATGACAAATTTTAGTCTGGTCTTCAGATACATGTGGGCCGTCAGTGCAATGCTTCAGACCGTCCATGGGCAGTTTCAAGTGATGCCTTTTGCATCCAATACAGCCTGATGTATAGCTATACCTGTTGTTGCCTTTACACTCTGATTTATACAGATTTTGCTGAACGTGACCTACTGGCCATTGGATTTCATCACACTTCCCAATAATTCTGACCCGGGGGTACCACAGTGTCTTCTTTCTCTACCTGGGATTTGGGACACTCAGAAAGTGTATTTATCTTTGAGTTCAGATTACTTGGCAACAATTTCAAACTATTTATGTTGCATCTTGGGTTCCCCAGCTATGCATACACTACGATCTTTTTCTCTTCTTTTTACTACTGATTCCTGCGTGTTTTTGCCCTCCTCGTTACAATTCACTTTTACGTATTCATTATCCTGAGAATCCGTGCAAGCTTCCATTTCTCAATTCTGCGAGGCTTTCTCTACCACGTCATGAAAAGTGGAACGGCAGTTCAAAGTGTCAAAATCTTTGTATTTCAAGCCATGGAATCGTATTGCTCAGAGTTTCTGTACTGAACATTTTCTCAATATCAGTAGGGGTAATGGCAGGCACATGACACGACCCACCTTTCCCTTCTCATCTCATTTGTTTCACTTGTCCAATTTGTACTTGATTTGCCAGATTGATTTCCTTATCTGTGGAGGAGCTTAAAATCGTACATAAATAAATATGTTAATGGCAGCACTTGGATGTTCACTAATGCAGAGCCAGGATATGGAGCTGTTAGCCTGGTCCTCCTTCACCATACAATCTGTGCAATATGCGGCTCAGCTTTATGTGGTTTAGCTCTTCAATATGCGATTAACACCATAATTTACCAAAACATCTGGAAAAAAGTATATCCAACTCTTTCCTGACCATACCATAACAAACTTACGTCAATAATGTGAAGGTTCATACTGTCGTTTACTAGGAACTAGTCTATGAACTACAAAAAAGTCAGGTCTCATAAATATCTGTGAAGTGAAATCATAGGCAATTTTACTGTGCCCAGGCATACACCCCCTGGCGCCATCTAGTGGTTGCTTTTTCTTTTCCCTCACAGGCTCTGAAATAATCCATGTCCACAATGGATGTCTGCATGGAAGAGCTTGAAAGGGCATGTCAGCCCCTTTTCAGGATGCATGTACTCTTCATCGACGTACATTCATTATCATTGGCGAAACCTCATCACACAGGCACAAGCTCTCTCCACATTTGTGTGGCCATGCAGCAATAAAGCGTAGGCCTATACGACTTTACACTGTTGTACAACTTTTTTGATGCATACCTATCGGTGCCATTGTGCCTGTGTAATTAGGTTATGCCTCATCATTGAGAGACGTTTTATACCCAAAGGTTAGTGATTATAATGTAAAATTTGTGATGAACATCAGGAGGTGAGTGCATTGTTGGAGAAAGTTGCCATAATAAGGTCTGTGCATACGTTCACCAAGCGGGGAAACCCCAGTGGAGATCCCGAGGTCAGAGTCAGGCGCGCACAGGTTTCTGGTAATTTTTTTTTTCTGGGTAATTTGCGGGCCACTCAGTCTAACTGCACAGGCTACAACGCTATTGAATACAGCAAGTAACGAGGAGTGAAAGCGGACCATGATTTCTTTAAAAAAAAAAAAAAAATAGGGTGGCTGGAAAAGTATTTGAAAGACAAAGGAATATCAGTTGATGGAAGGAATAAAGCGGCACTTTAATTTTTGATATTTGTCAGTTTGACGTTTCTTCCTGAATCCCGGTATCAACGATACATTTACAGCCCACTACACAAGAGTCGGTGGTGGTTTACCATGATAATTCCCCGAGTCACTCAACGTTCTAGCTATCAATGCTTTCCGTACCCCCTCCGCCAATGATCTACAATGGTAAACTTCCAAACCCCTCCTGTATTTTGTCCATTGCCTGCTTTTCCGTTCATGTTGACCACTTTTAAGAAGGTGCACAGCGTGCCATCTGTTAGCAAAAAATCAGCCAGCATGCCTCACTTTCGTAATGGGACAACTGCCAGGGGTTTCCCTGTCAGTGAACTTAGGTATAGACCATATTCAAAACAAGGGGTGGTACTAATATGTTCACACAGAAGTACATAGAATGGACTGACTTACAACAAACAATTATCGATGAATATCTTTATATCCCAGGCTGTGTGACTGTGTGCAGACTTCTGGTTATATTGTCTATCAGAATGTTGGTTCAGAAAGTCGTCATAAGAGAAGCAAATTTTCATTTAACGCATTTGAGTCCACAATATCGGCAATGCAAGAATGCCCGGCACTGCAATCCATTTCATACTTGTCGATAATCAGTGGAAAGACCTTGCCTGGTACCTTGTCAATTTGGCGTATTTGGACCCTGATATTTGTTGCAGATTATAAATTTACAAGTTAGTAAGTGTCAAAGCCAAGGGTGTTGTTTATAGCCACAATAATGTGGTCTTTGTCCTAGTAGTTCATTGCTTAATTGATAGTTTAATGAAATGAATTACATGCATAATATTTCATTGCATTGGAAAATAACATGTACTACAAGATATTTGTGTGCAATACTCCACTTGCTTGATTATATTATTTACCTAGTATTGTACTCTTGTGGCCATTGAATGTACTACACCATATATTATCACCTGTCATGAGTCTTGTAGGGGTATAGTTCATTAACCCCAATAATTATGGTAATATGTCTGTAAGACTTTTGTTTTGCTTATCAGATTGTAAATTAAGTGTCTCTGTACCAGTACAGACACTTAAATATGAGGTTATTGTGGCTGATTGCACTCATATAAGGGAGGGTGCACGCAAATTAGCTTCAGCACAAATAAAAGTTCCGATTCTCACTTGACTTTTGAGACTGGCCAGTATTCTGGGAGACAACCACTTGCTTACACACCAGTCACTCCAAGGTCTGCCTGGCTATCCACAGGGGGGCATACCCGATTATTCAGGAGTTATTGCGTGCTGAGCTGGAGGTGTTGCTTCATGGTGTGGGCTATGTATTTCCCTGCAGGCCTGGGGAAACTTTACTGGTTTTCTGTACTATTATTGCTCATAGAAGTGGGCAATCCATTTCCCTACTGGTGTAGGGCCTTGTAAGACCAAAGTTTGTTTTTAGAGCAGGACAAGGACATTGTGGATCACATATGATCATTGACTGGGGAGGCAAAAGTGCCTTCTCTTATAATTGGAAATGAAGACGGAGGTTTGTCTCCTGAGTTTTACCTATAGGCAGGTGGGACATACACCTTTGAGCAGTGAGGTGTGCACAACACAAGTGTAGTGCTGATTGTCTTTAATCGGAAGGCAGGTGGAGAAGTTCACTTGAGAAGTGCAAAATGTATGCACTGCCAGTTGCAGTAGTGTAATAAAGGGCCATGACTGACTGCCCCAAAATGTATGGAAAGTTGTGTTCACAATGGTAATAAAGTACAGTTGTTGAGAGAAAATTGTATGCTTGGACTAAAGAATAAGCTGGTTAAACTATTCTAAATATGCAGTCAAAGTGTAACCTCATTGGTGAGAAACTCTCATATGTAAAATATATCACTTAACAAAATCATATACTGATTCAAAGCTGCTGTTAATCTGGTCACAGTGAATGTAATACATTGGTCTTGTGGTATGTTGCCTATAATAAAAGTACAGTTTTGTTAATTTGCATTCTTTTGGTTACATTTTACCCACTGGGTTTACAGAGAACTGAACTTTATACCTTAATATAACAACCACGCAACGATACCCATTACCTTTTTTTAACAAGGACATAATAGTCAATATGGCCTAGTTGAAACCCCTTGAACACCCATGCTGCCAGCAACTCTTGCAGACGCCAAGACAGACAAACTTATTTCCTGCTGTCCCTCTTTAACATTTAGTCTCATCTTATTTTATTCAACAAGATTGAAGCTTTAAAAATAGTGTTTTGCTTATTTTGGGAGGTCGTTATCTACAGATGCGCAGATCTGTATTCATCAAACAGGTAGTGCTGCATGTATGGCCAAGCATAAGACTCCAGCTTGCTTAACTGAGCACATTCAGGCCTGGCATTGATAAATGTTTTAATGTGTTCTTATGTCTTTCACCAAGGGGGCTATATATCTATCTAGCCTCCTTGGTTTCACTTACTATCAGTTACCTCTAATATGAGATATACTCTCACATTCTACGCATATCCATTATCTGTTAGTGGCGTGTTTATACATTTATATCTATACTCAATTTCTCAAGGCCTGTGAATTTACTATTTTAAACATGCTATTTAAGTTATATTTAGTCATACATGAATACAATCCTCCCTGCATTGCCACGTTAGGAAATCAGCTTACTCGAAAACGCCACACTTTCTAATGTCAAATGATTCACGGTTCTTTCAATGCAATATATTGCGAACACTACAAACGAAGTGCTGTATTTTATTATAATAAATAAATTGGCAATACGCCCCCATTAAAAATAGTGCGTCCTTGCGCCTCCAAAATTAATTCGTTGTAGCGTCTTTCAGTTTTTCGTCACCATAGTCTTAAAATTATACCATAATATGGATAACACATATGCAGAAGGCGCGATGTTGTCAGTGCAGCTTCTTGGGACAGAAGTATTGTGACCCTAGTGAATTGAGCAGACCCAAAAATGGAAGGATGTGATCTATTGTGAATTTGTTTATTTTCATCACCAAAATTCGCGGAAAAAAGTACATAGAATAAAATTGATGCAGGATGGTATGAACGCAGTGCCTTTCTTACACCATTCAATAGATTATAAACATGAACCCAATAGCATATCAAACTAAATTAATTACATCATATTACACATATTAACACTTGTAACACAAGAAATACAAGAAATAAGTGGAACTAAACGAGTACATCAGGGTTGATTGAAAGTAGTAATTGTTTCCCTATGAAGAAAAATCAAAGTATGAATAGCAACATGCCTATTTTGTAGCCAGATAATATTTTAAAAGAAAGAACAGAAATAGCACTTTTAATTTCTTGGGTTTATAATTGTAAAATGGAGGTCTAATGTGTAGAATACTCTGACAAAAGCAATTAGTTTGATATTACAATTGAGTTAATTGAAGTCTATTTCCCGTACCATAAATATGAGTTAAGCCTCGATGTTGAAAACAAAAATTCACATAGGATGTATCATTTAATTCAGAATAAACTAGGAGACAAATATCTAAGAAATATAATGAATGGAGAGGAAGCATTTGTATGAATTTGAAAAAAAAATTCAGACTTTAAGGTGTTAAAGTTAGTATATGGACAGCCCCTAATTTAACAAGTTGTTTGACATAAGTTTCATAAACTGAACCCTAAGCCTCTATACAAAATTATATATGTAGATGAACTAATGCATAAGATACCCGCCGTAGTAAAGTAAAATTGACTAGAAGATGAATTTTTTAAAGAATACCAATGATACGTGCAATCTTGTTACAAATGTAAGTAACATGTTCTTTCCAGGTTAACTGATCATCTATATATGCTCCTGGATATTTCATAATTGACACTCCCGGTACGATCTTAGTAGCTGCATTTATATGAAAATCAAGCCTTTTTATTATTTTTTAGATACATATTATAATAAGGTTTTATTCCCTTAAATTTAGAGCAAATTTATTTATGATGAACCAATACATTAATTAAATCAAATCAAAGTAAGGATTCAGTTTCAAAGAGTCTATATCATTTCGAGTGTAAATAATATTAGTATCATCTGCAAAAAATCTGGATGTTTCGAAAAAAGGGATTTTTGCAAATCATTAGTATAAACAAGAAAACAAAAGTGGTCCTAAGCTGGAGCTTTGAGGCACACCACATTGAACAGAAGAATACGCTGAAGTCACATTTTCTAACTGAGATAACTGTTTTCTGTTTGAAAGATAATTTTTGAATCAGTCCAAAACTATAGCCCTATTACCATTATGTTCTAATTTTTCATTAAGATACTGTCATTCACTGTGTCAAAAGCCTTTTTTAGATCTATGAATATACCTAAACACGGTTTCCTTTTTCCCCCATTGTTGTATAATAAAAATTGTAAATTCACCTAAAGCCAATTTCGTTCAGATGTTTTTCCGGAGGGCAAACTGTAATTCATAGAAAAAAATTGAAGGGTATAACAAATGAAATAACCTGTTTGCTATAGATCGTTCAGGAATCTTCGAGAGAAATGGAAATACTGATCTTATTCGATAGTTGCCCATAGGTTTGGGATCGCTTAATTTAAAAATTGGTAACACACGAGCAATGATCCAAATGAAGATGTAGATACATATAGTGGACACAACCAACATAGTTTAGGGTTCAATGCTTCACACTACGTTCTGCACATAGCACAGTAAAGAAGAATGTTAACACCACTATTGGCTTGTAGTAATGTGCGAAGTGCTTGATAAACGTCAATTGAGATACATCTTCTGTTGCCGTATGCAAAGAAAGAAATATGGCAGATGGGATATGATAAAGTGATTACAACCAGTATAAAGGTGCCCAAAGAATAATAATGATCCTGTTGCATTGTAGTTAGGAGACCAGAGACATTACTTTGTCTTGTAGCCCTCAATAAGAGATTAATCATTTGTGAACATACGATTATGATCAACAAGCATGGTATCGCTTTCAATATAACGATTAATACAACAATGAATAAAGTGGAAACCTGCACTAAGAATCGAAGTGTAATAACTATGCTTGCTCTACACATTTCTGCCCCCCAAAGACACAGGCCAGAAACAGGTGTTCGCATCCTGGTGCGCAGACACTGCCTTCAATGGAAAACATACAGCAATATAGCGTAAGGTACTGACCATTACGGCCATCCACAGGGACAGCAGCTCAGCAATTAAATCAATGAACTGGACACTTAATATTGTTGCCAATGGAATATTGGTGCTCCAAAGTAAAAATGACCACGGCAGATATGCTGACAGAAACGTCATGACTACCAATGCCATTATCAACAGAAGAAAATTCGTTGTTTTAGTCCTGAGATGTCAACCACCAAAGATGATCACATTTATGGTATTAGATATTCTACCTAGAACACGGATTTTTTTGCAGATCACCAACGAACAGCCAATATGTTGAACCATCATAGGAAGAACGGTCGGTGAAGTAGTATGGATTGTTTTCATCCTGCATTGACAGGCATGACATTAGGCCTATACGTAAACATCACCATCTAGTTAGTGATATATGAAGAACAGATGCAGATCCATCTGATTAGACGATGAGTAATTTTGCCTGGATAAATAAATTATCATATAAAAAGTATGACATGCAAGTGCTGAGGTGGCAATCTCATAAAATGCATGATAACAAATGCATCATCAAAACTGATTAGCTGACAGCAATAAGCACTCAATATTCTTGAACATTTGTTTTGGAAATGTAAATCAGCTGAGCAAAATATGTTCGAAAAATTCACTCTTGTTTGAATGATGTGGGTAACCGCAAGCCACACATGTGTGTATTCATCATGTCAAAATGACGGTCTGTGTGACCGCAATGTAAACTGCCTAATGTCACTTATAAACGTTGTTGCTATTCTTATGATCACTTTGGATAATGATCGCAATCATACTTAACCTTATAATGACATATGCAAGTGTGTAGCTTTTTTTCATTTAATAACCCACAACAGGTACATTTATTTTATGAAATTGGCGGATATTGTCAATAGTTAAGCTGAAATCGCATACTTAAAGGCAATTTTGACACATTATGGTTCTAAATTACTGTGTAATGATACCAGGAGCATTATGTTTATGCCTGTAATTGTATACCATAATAGTGGTGAATTGGAGCAATTGTACACATTTCCTTGATTGTTCCTTTCAATAAGACATGGTGATGGCCCTATAGGTATGCAACTATCATAAACCCAGTAAAAGGTGTCACAAGTACATAATGGAAATTGGCACAATACTCCATTATTATGCTACATGAAACATAATTCTACATGCAATGGAATATAACATTTTATGCAAGACTGCCATTAGTTTAAATAGAGGAGGAACGTTTAAGCCTCATTTGACATCCTGTTATGTCTGAATTTAAAACACGGACATGTGCTTCTACAATGACGATCACTTTTGGCTTTTAATCATGAATAGCCAAGAATTATTATGTTTACAATTAATTTGCATTGCATGATTCTAAGACTCTCTATTCTGTTATGAAGGAGCTTATCAAAAACATATTTCACATGTAGGTGAATGTCCAGAGTTGGTTATTTGCAGCATGATCTCAGATTTTGGTACACAAGCAATGGCCAGTATTTGGAAATAACGTTTACAGGGTGAACAAAACCAATATGGTGCACCCGCAATAAATGACTACGATCAGTAACCTTTAAAAGAAATCATTGGTGCAGATGAACGTCATTACTGGTAACATGTTATAAGTGTACAGAATCAATAATCCATAAAATAATCATTCCAGTAAATATACTTTATAATTGATAACTTGTAATGGATGAGTAAAATAATCTATGAAAGAATCCTTGCTGGATATATACTTTATGACCGATGTCTCGAAGTAACTGAACACCCCAATGTACTGTGCAGCTCAATCCTCAAAGAAGGCCACAGTAGCAACCTGTCTGAATATGGACAAATTTATTATCTGACTATCAACTTTTATTTTTCAGTGCCAAATTATTGGCTGAGTCAGCTGCTTTCATCGGCGTGCTTTGAGCACATTGTGCCCCAAAACGCCAATTTATTACCTGCACTATCATATCATATGTGACCACTGTGACAGACATGCCTAAACTTGAATGAAAGCTCTTTTTGCAAGGCGTATCCTTATTATAATTCAGAGTAGATGGTTTCAGTAGTTCGACTTTTCAATTTAAGTAGTTGCAATTGGCACTGAAAAAGTTAAGTGATTAAGCTAGCGAGATTCTGCCTGCAGAGACAGAGTCTTATCTTTCTATGCAAAAGTGATCAGAGTAAAATGCAAATATATGCCTAGTCAAGGTAACTTTGTTGCCTGGATGCCATCTTCACTGTAATGAATTATGCACTATTTCACTCCTTCTCATGGTCCACTTCATTCGAAACTGTGGCTGTTCAAAGAGACCTGTCAGTTCCAACAAAAATGCAACCTGCAAAATCAATTTCTCTGATGCAGTCATTTGTTCCAGATCAAACCTATTGTTTTACAAGTCCAGAATCGAGATACTGCTCACAGTAATTACTTGTCTTTCAGACATAATATCTGTACTACTCAAAATCTCGATGCTGGGAATTCAGCACAGTAAATTGTGCAGTAGCGAGATGTCTATTTTTTTATTTATATTTTTGACCTCTTCACTCATACACAGCTATGTGCACACAAGTTACAATTACATATATGTAAAACATACGGTATTATTAGAATAATATGAAATAAAATATGGTGTGCATTACCACTCCACATTTATGAAAACCATATGTTTAAACCAATTCACGGTTAACAATATCTACATCTTAGAGCAGTACAGCCCAACAGACATGAACCATATACACTGTATATATTATAAACACAAAAACATCGGCAACACATGGACATTGTAAAATACGCACACTTTATTCGTTCATCAACATATTAAGATCATTACACACGTAACAAACTCATGTACGCTGATTACACAAGACAAAATGTCAACATACATTGTCTAGCTATCAACCGCTAGGCAATCCATTACTGCAGGTTAATTCACAGCCGACCTTCACTGTACTGTGAAGCACATTTTGCAACATATCGTGAAAATATATATCCTTTAAAATTGTCAGGAAAGTTCTAGTACACAAATCTGGTGTGTAACTAAGATTAGAACTTCACGCACACTTGCTACATAATCGATTACCATATAGCCAAAACATCAGAACTTTCATCATCGGCATGTGAACATTTACCCTGCCTTTTAATGACACATTTTTTTATATGGGCCAGGCATGTTCACTTGAAGCTGTTTTCAGCATAGCAACTCGGTTTTTGTCATCCTTGCCTTGGTTGCACAAAATGATTCTTCCCAGTGACCATTGATTTATGTGGTATAGCTCATTTGCAACTAATACCAGGTCACCTTCATTCAACTTTGTATGACTGTCACCAGACTGACTCTGAAGTGTTGATGAATATTCTTTAGACCGCTTCTTCCAAAATAGGTCGGACAGGTATAACACCTGTCACCATCTCTTTCCACAATATATGTCTGGAGAACTAGTTTGTCCAACAAGCAAGCCTATATTTTGTCTGAATAATAACAAATGCTTGGGTGTAAAAGCTTCGTAATACCTTGTACCATTTGATACTGGCGTGAGGGGTCTGCCATTCAAATTTGGCTCAATTTGGCAATATAAAGTCAACAAACTTTCATCTGTTAAAGTCTGCCCCCAGATGAGACTGTTTTTTATTCATGAGGTGATACTAATCTGCCTCTCCCAGACACCACCCATGTGTGAAGCAAGAGGAAGATTGAAACGTCAGTCAATCCTCTGTTGCACATTTGCAGCCTGTAGACGCTCATGATCTAGGGACATTATAGCCTTGCCTTGTTCTCTGTGGGTGCCATTGAAATTAGTGGCATTATCACATCTATTAATCTCTGGTTTTGATCCGTGACTGATGAATCTCATAAGTTTGGTAATGAATAAATCAGTCTCAAGGGAGTAAGCCATCTCTATGTGTACACCTCTACTCACAAGGCTGGTGAATATACAACCAAATCTCTTCAAAACACTCCGTCACTGTTTCACATGGAACATGTGGAATGGACCAGAGAAATCTATTCATAAAAATGTAAACGGTAGCTTCTCTGATGCAACTCGATCTCCAGGTAAGTCAGCCATATTGACCTCGCCTGCAGGATCCAGCACTTCCTTGCATATCACACATGTAATTAGAGCTCTGCTCAAACTTCTGCTATAAATAATTGAGTAGTGTTCACGAGTGTTTGATAGTGTGTGCTCAGTGCTGAAAATTGGTATCATGCACCTCTCTTGCAGTGCGAGTCACAACTTAATTATCTTTTGGTAATATGACAGGATGTATTTGGCCTTGGTTAAGACCTGGTGCATTTTTCAAAAATCCAACAAACCTGAGTACACCTTCAACCATGACTGGATTAAGTTTCCTAACTTGACTACTGGCATTTCCTTGACCTATCTCTGTCAACTATCTAATTTCCTCAACAAAGCCTTTTGGTTGTATACCTTTCAACATCTCACATTCAGCAGCCTTAATTTCCTCAACAGAAATATTAGCAACCAGAGCTTTATCTGGTTCTGAACGTTTTATCGCTCGTATATCTTTTGCTTTAAATTTCAACATATGTTTGAATCTCAAAATCCGTGCAGTCACTTTTTTCAACTGAAACAAACTTAATTTTATACCATTTTGGAGCAAATAAGTGCAATTCATGTAGGCTTGTCAACTGTTTTTCCAGATACCTCTGAAATCTCTCGTAGAATATGGCTCTCAATATTTCTCAGTTCATGCAGACAAATTTCCCTATATTGATAATGCTGATGCTACCTCTTAAAAAGATGATCACAAACTAGAAATCAAGATTTGCTCCAAAGCAAATCTGTCTGTGTGTTGGACCAAATACGTGCAATGCCTGATACATCACAGATAACGATATCATGTGATTCCACCAAATACAGCTACATTTCCCAATACATATCTGGCAGTAACATCCGGTGGCTTTTAGCTCATTTATTGCCAATTTAATTTACAGTCGATATGCTCTGAATACAGCTCACGATTCCAGATTGACACTCTTTGTAACCCAACCCTTCCTTCAAGTGCCAGTTTGCCTACAGTTTCAGAGATGGTATGAATTGTCCAGGCAGTCCTTAGGACATAATACATATCTGCAGGTTGTGTGACCAGATTCAAAAAATTTCTCCATGCATTGGGCACTATACGCACCAATGAAAGCTGTGTGCTCATTCAACTTGATATTTTAAGGGAACAATATGATTTATAGACTAAAATTCTTAATGTATTAGAGTGTAATTATAAGCACTATATATTAGGCTGTCAGATTAAAAAACCCAACATTGATAAAAAGGCTTGTTAGCTTTTATTCCAGATACTTTATAGTTTAAACCATGGCTCTGCATAGTTCATGTGGACAAATTTCTTTATATAGATAATGTTAGTGCCACTTCATATGGTAAAAAACACAAAAGACATCCACCCATACACATGTAAGACCATGTCACTTTGCCAGTGCCTTAATAGGAACAATGCTTTACATACGTTAACGCAGACATCAACAGAGAGGGAGAGAGATCGCCCACTTTTTACAAAGGCTAGCTTGCAGGCTCTGATATTGTGTTCTGGCGTGTGTTGAAGTCACATTTTTATCATGTAGTCAAAATCATATAAAGCACAAATTTGACTCACACTTGCAATATATAACATTTCCTCTAAGATATTCGTGCAACGGACACATATTTTACGCAGCGGGTGGAAAGCTCTCTAAGACAGGTTTTTTTTGCTTTATTGGTTAAAAATATATATTTTTGCAATTGTCTGGATGCAAAAAGTCAGTGTATAAGGGAAATACGTGCCATGTTTACATTGTCGACTCAGACGAAGAACATGAATTCCTGTTGTGTTTACAAATTTAGCTTTAAATAATACTCTTCCCTCAGCCAGATAAAATTTAGATGGACAAACATTTGTGATGGAATGTTCATTAGGAGAATGAGTATGCAAGGTGATTATGACAGCTTTTTTGGAAATGGTCGAGCACGTTTATCTGGTCAATTTACATAGAAACACGAATGCACATTTGTTTGGAAGTATGTTTGCCATAATATAAATGCAGGTGCGAGTCCCGCTCGTTAGGAACATAAAATATACAGTTTTTCCAGCAAAATATTGTCACCTTCATACTTCTAAAATCGAATTCTTTACAGCACTTCTTTCCAAATTTAAAGTATCAATCTTCTCATCTGCAATGCACTGAAATAGTCCTTATATTTTGCCGACCCCATTGCTGACCTGCCATACTTGACGATATGATCTGCATATCTTTTATTATTTTGCCTCTGGATCATGCTAGAAATGGGAAAACCTTTCTGATAACAAGCACATGCCAACATATGTTGGAGTATGAGTTCATTCTTCTCATCTGCACTGCACTCAAAAGGTCCCTGCATTTTGCGGACCCCATTGCTGACCTGCCATACTTGACGCTTCTGCATAGGTTTTATTATTTTGCAACTGATTCATCGCTAGAAATGGTAAAACTTTTCTGATAAAAAGCACAGGCTTCCCCATGTCAGTGTACCGTTGCCTAAATTATCTAAATTATTATGAGCATGCTATCATGCAAACTGTGCTGGTTTTAAGGCTTCACTTTTTAGTCTGTTTACATTTAATTAGCTTTTTCTCAGGACGTTTGGTAAAAAAATGTTCTTCTCTTGACGGATAGTCCACCAACACAATATATTTCACTTATATGATGTTTATACTTTAGCCCCACAGAAAATGTCCATGAAAATAAAAAACACCAGAAGAATGGTAGGGCGGCTTATTTAACAAAAAAAAACATCCATGATCTGATTAGGTTATTTATGTACTCGTATATCATCATCAGCATCATTATAATCCATCCTCTAGAAAAACGGCAAATCAGGTATCGAGAAGTATTTTGACCCTGAAAATCTATAGAGGATAAAGATTCCCTATTCTACATGAAATTAAAAGAAGAGGGCTGTGTGAACAGCTTGTCCGAAGCTGACTCTGACACCAAACCTATAATAAGAGCCACCTTGGTCTAGTGGTGCCCAGAATTGATCCTATACAATTTTGAAGCAGCTGACCAAGCAGTTTTGCAGATTCACTTCAAACTTGATAGGGATGTATTGTGGTTTGGTCTCTACAGAGTGTCCACCAATGGTAATGTTCCAATGATTTTTTTGATTTTCAAAAAATTAACTTTTTCGCAAAATCTGTTGTTGTGGGTTTTTGCAATTTTCGACTTCTCGTACAAAACGGTCCTTTTGAGCTGGAGGGAATTATAGTTTGCCAAAGGGTCAAACTAAATTGTTCCTTAGTTGATGATATCCCGCATCTCTGCTTTTTAACGAGTTTTTTTTTTTAACTTACACTGGTTGTGCTATTAGTATTTTTCAGCTTTTATGTATTTTTTGTGTTGATATCTTTCCACTTTTGTTGATTTTTCCCCCGAACTTTGAATTGGTTTCTATTTTATATATGCCTAGCGTTTTATCCAAAATTATTGATCAAAGAGAAGCTAAATATTCTGATTTAGTGTGACATGCATTAGTGTTCTTGCACTGGCACGAAAGTGTAACATTGGTTCAATGGTAAGGATGCTTCAAAGACATATACCTGCACATCTGTGGAACTGAAATGATAAAATACAGCAATTGATATTGTTTACACACAAAATCAGGCATCAGGTGATCCAGATAAAGATGCAGACATATGTCTTCGACATAATCAACATAGCTTAGTATTCAATGCTTTACGGTACGTTCTGCACATAGCATAGTAAAGAAAAATATTAATACTACTATTAACGTGTACTAATGAACGAAGTGCCCAATAAACGTCAAATGATATACCTCTTTGCCTGCCATATCCAAAGAAAGAAATATGGCAGATGGGATATAAGAAAGCAATTACAACCAGCATAACTGTGCCCAAAATATAATCATGATCTCGTTTCATCGTTAGGGGAAAAAATTGGACACTGCTGTGTCTTGTAGCCTTCAATAAGACAATAATCATTTGTGAACACAGAATTACAATCACCAAACATGGCAACATTTTAGTTACAAAATTATAGACATAAGCATCGAAGCGGTAATTGCCTACTAAGAATCCAATTGCAAAAAATATGCTTGATGTAGCTACTCCTGCTGCCACAAGACACAGTACAGCAATACGAGCTCGCGTCATAGTGCACAGATACTTTGCCTTCAACGGAAAACATACAGCAATATACCGAAATGCACAAACTACTACGGCCATCCACAGGGAAAATATCTCAGCAGTTGTTTCAAGGAATGCAAAACTGAACTTTGTCCATGTCGAAATGTTGGTACAACGCCATGTAAAATCTCTTAGCAGAGAAAAGGACAGAAACATCAGGTCTATCAATGCCAGTATCAACAGAAGAAAATTCGTTGGTTTTGTTCTTAGATGTGCACTACCAAAGACAATCACATTTATGATATTACATATTATACCTAGAATGCAAATTATGACTTCAACAGTTCTGTGATATTCATATTGTACCAGCCCATAGGTTGAACCATTATTGTGAGAACTGTTCATAAAGTAGTATGATACATTTTGATCCTCCATTCGCAGACATTTTCAAGATACGTAAACATCACCAGTTGGCAAACAATGTTCGAAGCAAGGAGACAGATCCATTTGATAGGACGATGAGCACTTCAGCCTGAATAAATAAAATGTCATGTCAGAAAGTATCATACACAAGTGCTGAAATGGTGATGTCACAAAAGCATGCCAATGACACATGCGCCAAAACTGAATGGCCAAAAGTACGTTGCGCTCAAAACTCTTAAGAATCTATATCTAGATTATCTGAGAGAGGTTGTGCACTGTAAGAAAAAATGTTCGAACAAAAATCACTCTAGCTTGAACTATATTGGCAACAGGCAGTCAATTATATATTGTGTGTATTAGTCATTGCCAAATGCCGGTTTTATGACCACAATGTACTGTAATGACTAATGTCACAGACCAACGAATTTTCATATTTTAGGGCCAGCAACGTTTATGTATTGTGACTTTTGACACATATCGTTATGGGCTAAGCTCAAACGACCTCTTCAAAGGTAATATTCACACATCATGGTTCCAAATTATTCCAAATTCCTCTGCAAACGTGTCTTGGTCATAATGGTAATGTCGGCCATCATACATGGCAATCATGTTGCATGATAATTCCTACCAGTATATAACACAGATATGGCTCTATTGATATGCAACTATCATAACCCAGTAAAACTTGCCATCCCTGTATAATGCAAATTTGGCACAATACTCTGGCAGTATGCTACATGAAAGATAATTCTACATCCAGTGAAATATAACATTTTATGCAAGACTCATTTAACTTAAGAACAGGAGGAACATCTAAACCCTATCTAACGTCCTGTCATCTCTTAATTTGGAACCTGTAATTGTGCTTCATATATTTATAATCACTTGTGGCTTTTAATCATTTAAAGCCAAGATCTTATTGTTTATATTTACTCTGTATTGCTTGATTCTATGGTCCCATATTTTCTGGTGAAGGGAATTTTCAAAAACAAGTTTTACTTGTAGGGTAATGAACAAAATTAGTGAAACGTAACATGATGCATTACCACAAGAAAGTGAAACCCTTATTATTAAAAAACTAACATTGCCACAAATGATCAACTTCTTTCCCTGCCAATGGCTAGCATTTGTAAATTTGGTTTGCGGGTTGGGCCAAACCGATTTTGTGTACTTGTAATAAATGACTAGGATCACTAGACTGTAAAAGAGATCATTGGTGCAGATATACTTTATAATTTGTCTTGTCAAAGGCGAACAAAAAAAATGTTTAAAGTAATCACTGGTGCAGGTATTCTTTACAATTGTCAACAGGTAATAAATGAGCAGAATCTTAGTAGCAACCTTTATGACTGATGTCTCGTGCTAAATAAACATATTATGCAGCTCAATACTGAAAGAAATCCATCTTGGCAACCTGTCTGAAGATGCACAAATGTATAATTGAACAACTAAAATTATACTTAAGCAAAATTAAGAGACAAAGGTAGTGAGATAGATTCTGACTGCAAAGACAGAGTCCGACCTTTTTATGCAAAAGCGATCACAGTAAAATCCTAAGATAAGACTCATCAAAATGTACCTTTCATACCTGTATGCCATCTGTACTGTACTGTAATGAATTGTTTTCTATTTTGCTTCCCCCCCCCCCTCCCAAAGTACACTTCATTCAAAACTGTGGGTTCTTGCAGACCACTGTCAGTTCAAGCATACATGCAACTACAAAATCTCTTTTTTTTTTTGTTGTTCCTGTCTGAACTCTGTGTATTTTACACAAAAATTATCTCTTCATCTGACGGAATATCCGTAATAGTCCAAATTGGAATGCTGGGAATCCATCATAGGAAATTTTACATGCTTTAGCCATGGCCTTTATCATGACAGCTGTTCTGATATAACAGAAATTAGCTTGATAGTGTGGTCATGGCGAGTGGAATAACTGTGTGTTTGTTATATATCACTTCAGTTCATTCTACTTTTATTATTTTGGGATATGGGATGAGCAATACTTGATTCAAAATGATTACTGGCACATGAATCTTAATTAATCGCTGATTTTATAATTAACCATGATTAGACAATTCTTTGCTTTATCATTTATTTCACGGAGAAACGCAAATTTGGAACACTTTATTTAAGCATAAAAATTGCCCTAAAAACTTTTTTCAGTTCTTGTGTCAGCTTTTGTTTTTTTCCATTCTATACTTGATATTTTGAAAACTACGCATGTAGTGTACCCATGTTCTGAGCTGATCTACATGTGTACATGTCCAAAGTCCCTCTGATGTGATACAAACGTAGTTTCATGCTGCAAGAAGACAAAATGTATAAAATAAAGCTCTGAAAAGGCAAGTGCATAGGTCAAAGTCTCGTCTTCAGGGCTACCTACATGACAGTTTTCAAAGGTGCAAAATTAGTCGATCAACAAGTTTACAGCTGATTTATTTTGGTTCAGTCAATCTATAGCCAATTTTGCCTGAACCCAGCACATGTTGCAAACAAAAATATATCCTTTAATTTGTTATAAGAAACGGCTGCTAAAATCACATAGTTGAATTATAAAAAAAATCTATATGGATGATGATCATTATTTTTCCGGAACCAGAAAAATAGCTACTTTGCAAAAGTAATTGTCCTTATTGATTTTCAATGTTAACTTCAGGTATCTAACATCAACGGAAACTAATAATGACAAGGCTGATTGCAGTGTTCCTGGACATGCAGTAAATGCCCACTACAATAAGTCAACATAATACCAGGACTCCTATTTCTACTCCCATTGCCACCATACTTTCTTACCTTTGGTCTTTATGTGCTTTTTTCTCTCACTCTATTGCCATCTAGCAAGCAACAGAAATGCAAACCTATTGAATCCTTTAAGTAGTGGTAAAGACTTCCATCTCTAGAGCAGCCATTATCTTAGTTATTCGAGGTTGAAACTCAAATCATCCTCTGTGTCATCGTCACCATATTGTTAATTGCATTGTCCAAATGTGGCGCCTGCTTTGCCAATATCACGTCTGGTGCCTGGTATTTTGCAGTATCTGATGCAACACCACCAGTGTACAGTCACTGGTTATAAGCCCTTTTTATTGCTCCACTTTCGTTCTGTGTTTATGTGCTGGCTGGTTGTAAAGAATACATGTCCCAAGACCTTGTTCATGAAAAAGTTTTGTTTCGGTTCCTGGACCATTGTTTGATGCTGATTCTGAATCCGATAAGGGCCACTTGCACAACCTGGAGCGTTTTTTTTTATGTTAATTGTTATAAATCAGTATAAATGTTCAAACAGAGTCTGTATGTCTCGGTGTAGCTCCAATAAAACAAATAAATCATGTTAGAAACCATTTATAGACCGATAGCAAGGGTGAAAGAATCAAGATGGCCGCCCATATTGATTTAACCAACCAATGGAAAATATATATGCTGGTGATTCTACAGGAGGCATCAAACACACTATCACATTTGTTGTGGGGTTAGATAGGGAAATATGTGCACTAAATCATAACACATGATGTTACTTTAACAAGAGTGATACCATGTGTTACCTAATATGTAAGTTATGAAATTATATTAGAAAGAAAGGTAGCATGATTCTAACTTTCTCAAAATGGAAGAAAGTCAATTGAAATTCTGTGTATAGTTCAAGTAAAAAAAATGAGAATTAGTAATATAATTATTTCATGTGGCGATGTTTATGTCAGTTGGTCTTAAATTTCACCAATATCATCCCCATCCATTCTTGCTGGGTTTGACAGCTTGCTTGGGCCAAACATTTGCAAAATTGTGAGAATGGAAGGTAAAAATTTGTCACACAAACATTGCTTTGTTTTATATCCAGCTTCACAGCCACAGCTGATCAGATTCAGGACTTTATCTGTTGAAGCCAAATATTTCCAAACCATATAGCAAAGGGTCCAAGTCAGGTGGCGCAGGTATTCCTGAAGTTTTCCACACTGCTGTTTGGAAGTGTGCCCCATGGCACTATGGCTTGAAGGCACCCATAATAGGTGGAAGGCAGCTCAGTTGGGGGGGGGGGGCACAGGGTATTTGCCAGAGTCTTTCCTTTTGAAAATTACTGCTCACATATTGCCTAATGACACATCTGGCCCCTGGCCGTCCAACAAGGCTATAAATGCCAAAGCAGAACTCAGTATTTTGGCTGGAGGTGCTTTCAAATCACCTAGATGAAGCCTATCAAGGAACATTTCAAGCATTCTCCAGACTGTTGCTTTACAAATGCCAGAAGACAGAAAGCTGCAAGAATGTTGTACATGACTGCAGCATGCTTTGCAATTACTTCATTGAACTTGATTAAAATATAGTTGCCGGAACATGCTTCCATGCTTATTTCTACATTATCTGGCATGTCATTGGTGCGTGCATAAAGATGATGGGCAAGAAAAAGGAGCACGTCAGTGCCATAAGAGACTACCAGTATGGGGGAGAAACCTTAGGAAACTTCCTGGTCTGCTGGTTATTTCTACAGTATCTTGTAAATCATTGGTGCGTGCATATAAATGATGGGCAGTAGTGAGGAGCACATCAGTGTGTCATCAGAGACAGCCCATATGAGAGAGAGGCCTGTAGATGCCTCATGGATCATGTGATATGCCATGATCACATCTGCCTCTTTATGCGTTATTGTTGTATGTAGTGGACGAGGGTCAGTGCCAGCTAAAACCACATGTTTTGCCTTGGGAATCTGAATGGAGCACAAATGTTTGACAATCATTTTAGTGATTTGTGCTTTGTACTTATATTCAATACCATGATTTGGCAAAGGAGAGTCATTTGTCAGCACAAAGGCATGACAACACCCCTTCTGTCTAGCAGTTCAGCAGCATGACTTCTACTAAGACTGTAGTATCTGTCAAACATTATATGACGGACTGATGCCATTTCGACATGTAGGATGACTCTGCTTACTTCAGCACTCATGAATGCAGACACCTTAACATGTAATGCTGACAAAGGCACTGTCCACATTAAAGCACAGCCATCAGGGATCACCACCATTTGGGGTCCAGTTGCTCCTTGCACAGCACTGTATTTGCAGTTTGGTCTTAAGAGCAGACTTGTTAGTTGTCCTCGTTTTATCACTTTTGTTAAAAGAGCTGTTAGATGTGTCGTCAATTTGTGAGTTTCTACAAATCATTCAGCTCATGATGGCCCCACTCTTCCTATGACCATGCATAAATGAACTCAATATCAAATATATGCTCATTTTAGCCAAGTGGGACACCACGTTTTGTTGCTGGTGTCATGTTCCTGACTTTCTTGCAAATCTTGCTGTAGAACCCTTTAGACTATTGGCTCTCATGGTCTAACTGCAGTGCAGTCTTAATTTCAAGGTAACAGGGAACATTAACTGAAGGTTCCTCAACAATTCGACCGGAGAATATATTGAGACGACCAGATCTCGGATGCTTATTAGTGTACAAATGTCAATACAAGTTGAAACTATATTCTGAATGCTTATTCTATCAGCTGCATCAGCTTTGATTCCCATTGGCTGTTCATCTTTGTGACAGGAGACACGTGCTAAGACTCACCAGCTTTCACTGTGTTAAGATCAGGCCCTAGCTGATCCCATGTGCTATCAGACAGTTCCCAGATGGATAAGTTGATTCATTCAAGGTAGACTTAATGATACCAGATGATCACATCATGCGTAGGTTGTCACAATAAAGAGATCGGACCATACAGCATCCCATAGGCCATCCTTTCATGCATGAGATGCTTTCCAGGCATAAACTTTTTCAGGAGTTCACAGGCAAGACGTTCCTTAGAACATTGCTGGTGGAGCCCATATCAAGCATAAATGACATAACCAGAAGCAAAATAATTGTATGGAAGCGTTTTGGCTACTGCAAACAAGTGCATGTATCCAGTCAGCTTCCCTCTCTGCCCATACATATGCCATCATGATGAAGGCAGATTTGATTACACAGTCTGTCTGTGGCTTGGTTGTGTTACAGTCCTGGCTTTTGGTATCAGTATATTGCTCAAGTGCAACTATAGTTTCCATTCCAAGACTGACCAATACTGGGCATAAAAGCTCTTCTTTAACAATACATAGTGCTCTCACACTTTGGGGGAACTTTTTGCCAGAAAGCAGTTCAGGCACTACAGCAAATGTAGATTTAGGTGTGTTCTGAAGCCCACTTCCAGCCATTAGTACACCAAGAGCACCTACAAAACCCCATAGCATGTGCATGACACCAAGCCTTGGGACAGAGTAACTGAAAAGGCTTTGGTCCAGCCAGGTAATGCCAAAGCCACCTGGTAGACCTACTAGTCATTTGTAAACATGGTCTCTTTCTGCCCAGTTAGTGATGTCAGATGTTGAGCTTGGATCAAAGCAATTTTCATGATGTCTGCTTCGGATGGTACCTTGTTCAAGAATGGTTAATATGCGATGTTAGTTTTTGTTTAGGTATTTGGCCATTTTCTCTTGCAATTTTGGGTATTGAAACCATGAAACTCTGGACATGGATTGCCACTTCTAACTTGCTTTAGAAAAGCCATATCTTCAACTGCTGCTCTGTTTAGAGACACCTGCACACTTGTCAAAAATGCAAGGGTAAGAACAACCATGTCGCCATATTGCTGTGGCATCTAGGTTTTTTTGCTACCATAATACCACGCCACATTCACCTCTCCAAGTTCCAACCAAGTGGACTTTGTTCCTTCCAATTTAAAGTGCTAAATTTGGGGGTTGTCAAGCATGCCTGGAATTTTGTCTCACACAGGCTTCCTGGGCTGGGTTACGAACATAGCCAAACCATGCATAGACTTTTGACCATTTTGGGATGATATCTGTACATCAAAATTGTCAGCAACAACCTGCACTATCCTGTTGCTGCTGTCAACCCCCCCATGCTAGTCCCAGTGGAGCATTTTCGTATTAGGGGCTGCAGAAATTCTGGAACACCTAAGCTCATTGTAAGAGGAAGTGGAAAAATGTGAAATTGCTAGACCAGATTTTTCATGTCTGTTCAACAAAACACTGAGGGTTGTAAGAATTTAGCCAGGAGGGTTGTGGTAGCTGTATATTATGTTGACAATCATGGCTGCTGCCATTGTGGAATCAAGTTTGGTCAATATTGCTGCAAACAGAGACAACAATGTTGACCTGAAGTCATTGCTGGCAACAGGCATTGAAACGTGAGTGGTTTCTGGCATTCTCCTTTGGTCATTTTGATAAAAAGGGACAGAGCATTCATATACAGTATAGAGAAGATCTACCACTTTACCCCTAAACAAAATAAAAAATGCGACACCTGAGGAGGACAGATAAGAAGATTTGGATGCAGTGTTTAGAAGGGATCGTCTGGACAGCTGTGTCTCTCCCAACTTACTGCAGAAATCATGCAGCTCAACACTGTTCCAAATGCGCCCTATATTTGATTGCATTCATGTGATCAATTTGGATAATGCATCAACATGGGGAATAGGAGTGGATTCAGATAGACTTTGGTGAAAATAAAATGAAAAGAAAACCTCTATGGTACCAGGCACCTGCTCCATGTAGCTCACTTAATGCAGAATTGACACTGAGGGCTGCGTCTGTTGCCAAGATATTTTTCTTTCATTCGCCTGCTTTGAGAGAGCTTCTTTGATGTGGTCTTCCCCACATCTAAATTCGTACAAAAAATATGCCTCCCATCATCAATTTGGGGTTTTTTGGGTCACATTTGATGGAGCACCTTTCCCCCAGCCTTTTCACATATTGCTCAATGTGATGCCTTGAGCAGTATGTCCTGACACAACTAATCTGACATACAAATTCTGCAATATCATTTACAATTCTCTCACTCGCACCATCGCCACATTGACAAATTGCATCACGAAGACTTTCAACCAGGGAGGCCTGAATGGGTATTGGTTTGCAAAGAAAGCATCCCATATTGGGGACTGCGGACCCCTGGGATGCCAACATTGTAATAATAATGAGAAAACTTCAAGGAAAACTTTGGCTTCAGTAAGATATGCACCAAAATTTGACGGAAAAGCTGTGAACATGCCATCTCACCTTGACACGCACAAGTAATGCACCCTTTGTGCTACGCCTAGATGGTCAAAGAGATACCTTAAGCCATCCTGTTTGTAATAGGCGAGCTGGTAGTGACCCATTTTGGAGAATTTAATTACCCCACCAAACAGAAAGCTACAACACGATTTTTATCTATCTTTAGGGTCCCCTAAAATCATTTTGCCCTGCTGTCATCAGTTACCTATGTTTGGCTGTCATGGAAACGGCATCTTTAAATATCACCTTTTTTCGGCAAAACAGTTCATTTTAATGCCATCTGCTATTGCTTGTTAGCAAACTATCATATCTATATTGCTTTCACCACACCAAATATACATTAAATTGATTTTTCCATACTAAGATAAGCTTCTCTGCTCCAACACAGGCAACAGGTAATAAATGCTACAATGTGAAATTTGAAATTTGAAAATCAGGCTTAATTGTAAGTAGGACCATTTCATTTTAAGTCTTCAAAAAATGTCAAAAAGGCAACGAGTACCACGTGCTCTTCTTTTACCCCAGAATGTTATCATTATTTGCATACAAAGCCTATCTTCCTCTTTTCTCATTTTCTCCAAAATCGCTTAGCCGCTTACTTTGAAATTGCGAGGGGACACCTCTGGGGATTCATAAATCTGAATTTGTTCAGCGGGTGGCACTGCTTTTTTTCTTCTTTTTTTTTCCTTTTTTGCAATTTTGTGGTGTTTTTCTGATATTTTCTACTTCCCCAGAAGTGTCCCTAAAATTGTTCTGAAACTTGGTGGAATTCTACCTCCTGGAAGGGAGAAACAAAATTGTTGACTAGATGGTGATGCGATTGACCCCTGACAAAATTTTCAATTTGAGTTTTTATCAGTTAATGCATTCATTACTGTTGGTTACAGTCTAAGTCAATGTGAATTACAATGGTTGTTTACATTGTCGACTTCTTCGAAAACACCACTAGCTTTTAGATTTTCAGAATATTTTCCCCTTTTTTAAATGGCAAAATCATAAAATATCTTTTTCTCTTTAAAACGCATGGCTAGTTGCCTCAAAATTGCGTTGAAACACTTTTGAATACCCCCAGACCAGGGTAGGACTTTCTACAAGTTGAAGGTCAGCCGATAACGGGCTCATCACTTTTCTTTTCTTTTTAAGCTCCACTGACTTGTCAATCAGCTGAGTTTATAGCATGGTCCGTCACCCGTCCGTCCTCAATTCACATTTTCCGCTTGTCAAAAATTGTGCACTTCCAACGTGGCGAGAGTATACTTTTGATAGGTTTCAACCACATTCGTTTAAAGGGTCATGCTCCAGTCATATTTAGATTTTTAAAAGGATTTTTGGGGGTTCATGTTTTGAAAAATTCTTTTAAAAATCATGCACTCTGAAACATCTTTGCCAATTGCTTCGAAATTGGATCGGCACACTTCTGAGGACCCTTTTAATTAGTTGATCTACTGGCACTGCGGTTTTATACTTTTTAAACGGATTTTTGTATGGTTTTGCTATTTACGACCTCTTCAAAGTAGTCACCAGAGTTGTACTGAGTTTACTGGAAATATACCTTGTGGAACGGTCAAACATACTTGTCCACTAGATGGTCATGTTCTTTATTCCCAATTTTGACCTTTTTTTAATATCAATACTTGTCAGTTTATTATACATTCCTTTGGACTATTGTGTTTGTCAATGGGAATAACAAATGGAATTCATATTTCCGGCTTCTCCAAAACCTTCAGCTAGATTCACTTAAAACCTGGTGGGGATATACGTTGGGAGGTTTCTTCCATGTTTGATGATGACTCTCTAGGGATTTTTATTTTGTTTATATCTTTTGCTCCTTTTTGGTATTTTTTTTTTCACGGAAACCACGTCACCAATTGCTTGCATGCTTCAAAGTTGCATAGGACACCCCCGATGATCCATACACCTTTATTTACTCACCAGGTGATGCTACGATTTTACTCCTTCTACTTCTTTTTATTATTATAATTTTAAGCTCAGCTGAGTTGTCAGTCAACTGTGCTTATCTTATGGTTTTCCGTTCGTTGTTCGTGCATCGTCCGTCAACATTTCCATTGTCGAGTTCTTCTGAAATAAAACGTCAGCCAGATCAACTTCAAACTCTCCAGTGATTTTTTATATTTTTTATGATAATTATCTTTGTTCTTTTGGGGGCACAAATCTTTAAAAATCTTCTACTCTAAAACTGCTCACCTAATTTCCTTCATATCACACAGGAACACTTTTAGGGATTCCTAGTTCCTAATTTGTTCCCCAGGTGGCGCTGTGATTTTTTCCTATTTTTAATGATTTTTGGCGTGGATTTGCTATTTTTGACTTCTTCTCCAGACCCGTCACTCGGATAAAGGTGAAACTTTGTGGATAAGTTCCTTGTAGAAGGGTCAAAAATGGGTGTTCACAAGGTGTCACTGCTGTCGATTTGAATGATTTTTTTTAAAGTCGGATACTTATCGGTAAATGCAGTTTTCCTTTTGATTACTACGTACTTATTTATTGATATGTTCTTTGTGGAAGGGTCAAACAAAGTTGTTCACTATATGGCACAGCTGTGGATTCCTGACTTTTTTAACAATTTGTTTCAATTCGGGTACTTATCAATAAATGCACCTTTCCAATGCAAGTAAATGGGCATTCTGATGCTAATTCACAATATCGACCTCTCCTCTGAAACGTTTATCCAGATTGACCTCAAATTTGGTGGCAATGAACATTGGGTGGGTCTCTACCAGGTTTGTTCAAATGGTTGTGCTCCAGTGATTTTTGGAAGTTTTTTTTATGAATTTGTATCTTTTGGGTGCGGGGGGGGGGGGGCAAATCTTAAAAATTCACCTGCAACACCGCTCACCCAATTGCTTTGATATCCCACAAGAACACTCCTAGAGACTCCTAGTTCTTAATTAGTTCATCGGGTGGCGCTGCAATTATATTCTATTTTTCATGATTTTTTGGTCTGAGTTTTCGCTATTTTTGACTACTTTTCCAGAACCATCACTCAGATTCAGCTGCAAATCGCAAAAAATCTTGTTCTCTAAAATTGCTAACCCAATTGCTTTGATTTCACACAGGGACACTCCTATAGACACGTACTTCTTAATTTGTTCAGTACCACCTCATATTTGGCAAAATCGTAAAAAAAATCTACTCTGAAACCATTTGGCCAATTGCTTAGAATTGGACACTTCTGGGTACCCCTAGATCCTAATTTGTTTAGGAGGTGGAGCTCTGATTTAAAAAAACAACTTTTTAAAATAATTTATGTGCGTTTTTGCTATTTTCAAAATTTGCTCCAAACCGTCATTCAGATCATGCGGAAACTTGGTGGAAATATTCCGTGTGGTAGGGTCAAAGAAACATGTACACTAGATGGCATTGAACACAACAGTTTGTTCATGAATGGTCAGCTGAGCACAGGACTATCAAAACTGCCACTCAGATTAAGCTGCAAATCTTATAAAATCTTCTCCAAAACCGCTCACCCGGTTGTTTTGATATCACACAGGGACACTCCTGGAGACTCCTAGTTTTTATTTTGCTCAGCACCACCTGAATTTTTTTGAGCAAAAAACTCAAAAAATCTCTAAAATCACTTGGCCAATTGCTTCGAAATTGCATGGGGACACTTCGGGTAACCCTAGAACTTACTTTGTTCAGGAGGTGGCGCGTCCATTGTTTTTTTTTTAATGTGTTCTCGCTATTTTCGACATGCCCTTCAAACCGTCATTCAGATCATACTGAAACTTGGTGAAAATGTTCCTTGTGGAAGCGTCAAAGAAAGCTGTTTACTAAGTGGCATTGATCACTCCTGTTTGTTCATGAAGGGTCAGCTAAGCACAGGACTGCCACAGTCCTCTTGGTTTGTAGTTGTGTGCGTTTTCGTTTTTTCACTTCTTGCTTCCCAACCTTATGTTAGATTCTCTGAAAACCGTTCCTAATATCAACCAAATTTGGTCACTACATAATGCTGTTGTCAGTTTAATGATTTTCAACAATTGTCGAAATTAGAAAAAAAATGTAAGGGGTGTGTGAACATATCACCACTGTTACACTAGGGATTGCAGGGAATCCTACAATAGTGGTAACTGTAATATAAAATCACTATATTATTATCAATAAAGCTCCAAAATTTGGTTTCATGGCTTCAATACAGTACAATATACAGAAAATGTGAATCATGAGAGTAAATATATACTTGTATGCATGCTTTGTTTCTTCCCCTTAAAACAACCAGAAGTAAGGACAACATGCTGAAATATTATCTCCAGGAGCTAAAGATAAATTTAGGACATGTTATATATTTCCGTACGGTGGGGTAATTAAACTCCTAAAATATAGCTCTTTTTGTGAGTTGCCCGCTCACTTATAATGCACAAACCAAATGAAAAGGGAAATAATAATGGAGATACCACGCCTAGCCTTTGCATGCAAAGGTAATATACTCTTTGAAAGATAGCAATGATAAAACTCATTATATCAGCAAAAAAGTTGTCCAAGGCTCCTTAAGTCTGTCTGGTTTCAGTACAAGATGTACTGGTAGAAAAAAAGGACAAAGCTTGCAAACCATGCCAAACTCTCTAACACCCTACAGTCATTTGAAGTGTTTACAATGAAGTGCAGCAATGAGACTTAAAAGTTGCTTGACGCAACACAACTGGCAAAGGACCAGGTGATATTTGCCCACGTGGGCATTGCATAATAGACACATTACAGTCACCTGAATAAGTGCACGTTTCCCAAAATAACTGCATTTTATGCTTTAACTAGAACTTAATCAACCCCAAAGTTTCATGTTTGAACACTGCAGGTTGCGTATAGAAAACGCGAGAAATATAGACGAATGAACCAACTATATTGCCAGTAAAATGCCAATAACGTGTCAAAAGTACATGGAAAGATAGAGTATACAGCAATCGGATTAATTTTGCTTAATACCATTCATATTTCTGAATACTGGCCATGTTTTATACTTTAAAAAATATAGCCATTGAAAATTACAGATTTTCATAAAATTTGAGAAACATCAATTTAATCGACTTGCACATAAAATGCTGAGCTTCGATCATCTGGCACTCATCCAATTTGAAATCAGCAAGTCCGAATTATATAGAATCAGCTAAAAATAATATTTATGTGCAACAACAAACTCCACCGAGCAATCTTTGTCTCTAGCCTTGACTATGGACACTACAACCTGACGTTCCTTTCTTCCAGGGCTATCCTCACCTCTAGAGACTAAATAACTTACACCAATTATATTGACGCCTCCAAATCAGCATTAGAAAATTTGGGCATTTCTCTATTAATGACTGTCTCTCTCTCTCTCTCTAGCTATATATCTATATATCTATCTCTGTCTCCATCTATCTATCTATCTGCCTCTTCCTCTCTTGTGCCCTCACCTAGCTATATATCTATATATCTATCTCTGTCTCCATCTATCTATCTATCTGCCTCTTCCTCTCTTGTGCCCTCATCTTTGCTTTCTATCGGAGAAAATTGGCCTTGTAATGATTTGAGGAGGTTTAATAAAATTTCAAAGCAGTACCCACCTTGGTGTTTAAGGAATAGTTCCTCCACAGATGCATGGCAAGTACAAGTCAGGCAGAAGTATTTAAAGGGGGCACGCTGTTGTCATATAGTACAGAGGGCTTTCTGGAAGATTCCCGCAGAGGTCATATTAACACTGATTCTGTCATGCCTCCAAAAGGTCTTGTCACTTCCCCTTGGAGAAAATAGAACCATTTTCTTAAGGGAGGATTTGTGTGATGTTCTTTGTGCTGCCTTCTCTCATATAGAATGCTGATTAAGACAACGTGATTCTTGGCAATGTTTCATCCGGCTCTTACTAATTTTGTATTCAATGTGAAAAGCCTCCTTATTCAAATCATTAAGAATTACACGTCATCAGTCACACTTTCATTGCTGACTGGAGGCATTCATGTCGAGATCTGTCTCTCTTTCTTTGTGTCTTCATTGATAAACAGTTTAATTAAAATAACTTGATTCTGCCTTGTAACCTACCTGTTCTTTTTTCATGTAAATTGATGAGCTTCCTTGCGTCAGATAAAGTTGCTACAGTTGAAAAATTGCAGCAAGCAAGGCAGTGTTTCTGAATTTTTTGGCTATAGCTGAATATGAGGTGGGACGTCTTTCATATTAATTATAGTCAATATACGATTTACTTCCTGGTTGAATGACATTAAGTGTGGGCCAGATGTTGTTTTCATAATGTACATAACTGGTCTCAAGGTTCACCACACTTCTGTCCACTTATTTATAAGTGATCATGTGATGCACCACACTCAGGTCCAGTTATTGATGAGTGGTGGCTTGGTGCAACATACCCAGGTCCAATTATTGATCAATGGTTGTGTGGTGCACCACACTCAGGTCGTTATTTATTGGTGGTCATGTAGTGCACCACACTCAGGTTCAGTAATTGATAAGTGGTCACGTGGTGCACCACACTCAGGTCCAATTATTGATAAGTGGTCCTTTGATGCTCTACACCCGAATCCAATAATGGCGGTACTGCCCTTTGTGGTGTATGTTGGTTATCTTGGTTAGTCCCCTGAGGACCAGGGTGTGTTTCTGATAGGTTCTCTTTCCATTCCTTCTTAATAGTATGGGAGACTTCACATTATTTTGTAGCCTGGAAACAATACAAGGCGCAGACGTGCATCCCTCCAGGCCTACTTCCTGCTTTGCCCCTTATGCTAACAGTATGACACGGTACGTTTAGAATCTGCAAAGATGGGTAAAAGAAAGACGTGTTGTCTTGTTGGATAAAACACAATTACAAAGGAGCAACTCAGGTTTGGTGGGGTTTTTTTTCACGTGGTAACTGTGATGATGCAAATAGACACATATATTCATCCCGTAGAAACTGACCTTTAAGAAATCCTAAAATGTTTGGGAACTTACCTGGAAATTACACGTGGCAGTTGTGATGCATGAAGTAACAGGGCACTAATACATTGTTAATGTTCACTCTATGATTTAATTGCCATCAGTATCGAGAAGCACTGGTTCTATTAAATAACCACGTTGGGCCTAATTGGATACATGCTGTTATATCCAGGCAGAACATGATGAATGCAAGAATAATAACATCATAATAGGGCAACTGATTTACTGTGTATGGAATGAATTAAATTTGAAACGTAGGAGATCCAAGCAGATTTCAATATTCAAAACTTTTCTGGACACATAAAAGATACAAAGTACACATACATACACAAATGTTTTTCCGTCGATAATCAGAATTTTACAAGGAAGATTATGCGTTGGTTGCATTACAGGTGCATTAAACAGATGCCTTGCCAAGTGAGCGCATGCAGACCCTTCACCCCTCTTTACCCCCTCCCACCCCGGCCTCATCAAAATTACCACCTTCATCTACACTGCTTGTCAATAGGGAGGCCTTTGTCTTATATACATAAGAGGGTATGAAAAGGTTCAACATTGCCGGTGGCACACACTGATTTGTAATGGACAAAAAGATGTTTATCAGAACTTTCAACAAAAATAAATCTTTGGGGTTTTTTTTTATTGTATTAGAGTTTACGTGCGTTCAAATGAAATTCACTTTACAAGGAAACCTGCTGCTTGACAAACCAAGATACATATCATTATCCATTTCAGTGCTCACAACATAATTCAGCCAGAGAAACCTTATAACAAACCATCACCCGTTTGACATCTTTTACGTTAAAACCAATATCTTGTGGTTCAAATCAGTGCTCCAATGCTGAGAATCTTAAAAGCGCTACATTTGCAACAGGGTTAGCCCATCTATATTATATATTATCGAGTGTGGCTTCTATTGTCATTTACCTTATTCTTGTTGACTGTGGACTGCTCTCTTAGGTTCAGTTGTGTTTCCATCCTTTTTGTTGCTGCAAATGTCTATTGCCATGACTTCGCC